>MU699330.1:11819-23314 GCA_026770625.1 Nicotiana glauca | reverse complement strand
GAGGCGCTATTATGAGTAGATGGGGAGGAGGGACTGTTTGGTTTCATTTGGTCATTGTTGTGGGTTACGGGTGAAGCCTTAGACACTTAGTCTCTTTTAAGAAGCCTAAAGTTGGAAAAGTCAACCGGATGTTGACTATTGAGTTAGGGGGTTCGGATTTGAATTCCGATGATTTGGTTAACTTTGGGGGATGATTAGTGACTTAGGAGTGTGATCGGAAATGATTTTGGAGGTCCGATGTAGAATCAGGCTTGAATTGGCGGAGTTAGTATTCTGGCGAATTTCGGTTGGTAGGTGAGATTTTGATCCGGGAGTCGGAATGGAATTCCGAAAGTTGTTGTAGCGTCATTTTTGTCATTTGGGACGTGTGTGCAAAATTTCAGGTCATTCGGACGTGATTAGGTTGGGTTTTTGATTAAAAACGTGTTTCGGAAGATTTTTGAAACTTAGCCTTGAATCCGATGTGTTTTGAGTGATTTGATATTGTTTGAAGTGTTTTGATGATTGGAACATGTTTGAATAAGATTTTAGTAAGTGTTAGTACAATTGGTTTGAAGTCCCAGGAATTCGGGTGAGTTCCTGGTAGGTTCCGGGATGTTTAAGCCGAAAATCATAGTTGAAGCAGGTCCAGAAGGGTTGCAGGCCTCTGAACCCATCCGCGTGGACCGCACAAAAAGAAGTGCATCCGCGGTGAGTGTTGTGCGAACTGCACGAAAAGGGATGCGGCCGCGATAGGCGTCGCGCACACCGAATAAAAAAGGGGCGCGGCCGCGGTGAAGAACCTGCCGCTGGTCCTCCTTCGGAAGCTCATATCTTTTGATATACAAGGAATTTTGAGATGATTCAAAAACAAAATTGTAGCGCTTCATGTCTAGTATCCAGAAAGGTAAAGATATCACAATTTGGACTTCTGTAGAGAATGTTATTGCGAAAATACTGAAGCCTGTCACTGCAGTCAAAATCAGGCGCGGCCGCGGTCATTTTTGCGCGGACCGCACTTGTTGGGCACGGACCATGGTCATTTTTGCGCGGCCGCGGAGGTGAGAATCTGGGGCTACTACTATAAATACGAGGTTTTGGGTTTTATTTGATATTTTGACCTAGAGAGCTCGGATTTTGGCGATTTTTCGAAGGTTTTCCAAGAAATTCATCGGGGTAAGTAATTCTAACTCAGATTTAGCTAGATTACATGAATATATGAGAAGAAAATTGGTAAAATCTTCCAAAATATAAAATAATAATCTTAAGGACCAAATGGTATCGGAATTGGATAAATTTTATATGGTTAGACTCGTGAGAGTATAAGGATTCTAGTTTTGTGAATTTTGTCAAATTCCAAGATATGGGCCCGGGGGTCGGGTTTGACCAATTTCGGGAATTTTGTGGTAATTTGAATGTTTTCAAGTGGGCTTTGTTCCCTTAACATATTATGACGTATTCGTTCTGATTTTGGATAGATTCGATGTACGAGGAGGCCAATTTGAGAGGCAAGGGCATAGCGAGCTAGACTTTGACCGTCTTGAGGTGAGTAATTGATGTAAATGATGTCCTGAGGGTTTGAAACCCCGGAAATTTCACACCGTAACGCTATATTGAGGTGACTTGCACGCCGGATAATGGCGTGGGGTAGAGCACCATTGGGAATTGTGACTTGGTCCGTCCCGAGAGATGTTTTTACCGTGTTTTCAACTTGAACTAATTTGAGAATCATCCTTACTTGGATTTAATTGTTACATTTGGGCTTCTTGACAATTATCTGAATCCTTCAGGGACTGATATCACTATTTTCGCATATTTTGCATGTCATTTGATCTTAGTCCAAGATTTTAAATACTGTTTTGCAAACTCAGCCATCTTTCTAAGATTTGAAAACTTAAATGATATTTCTAAATGATAATTCGGGATGAGAACTACTGTTTTACAAATACCCAAGGGGCTTATGATGATTTCTGGATTTAGCATAGATTTGGTTGCGCGCCGCAACAATGTTATATTGATATTGAGGCCGAGAGCCTGGTTGATTATATTGATATTGAGGTCGAGAGCCTAGTTGATTATACTAATATTGATATGAGGCCGAGTGCCTAGATTTGATGCCACGAGATGGCTTGATATTGCGCTTGGGTTGTATGAGCCCCTTCGGAGTCTTAGCCCATTCCAGTGAGCGCGGGAGAAGTGAGTAGGCTTTCAGCCTTTATGATATTATAGTGCTTGGGTCGTAGGAACCCCTCCGTTGTCTGTACACACCCCCAGTGAGCGTCGTCGATGATAAATAAATATGGATGGCTCGGGCAGCACGCCGCAGTGGGTACCGTAGTGTACCGTCATATGCATTGCATTGCATTCATGCATGGTTCTTCATCTGTTATACTTGGATGGCTCGGGCTGCACTCCGCAGTGGGTATTAGGGTGTACCGTTATATGCATTGCATTGCACTCATGAATTTTTTCCTTATTTGCCATAATAATTATGTGCTCTTATTTCATTGATTGGTTGCTTCATACTGTTCTGAGCTTGAGGGGCTTATATTGTTCTGATATACTGATACTGAGTCAGAGGGACAGATTTCTACTTGTCATTTTACTGCCAAATTACCTGTTTACTGGTTTAAAGGAAATTTCACATGATATTTCACTGAATTGTTATTTTAAATGATTCTACTGCTTGAGATAGCGTTATTTGTGCCTTTATGAGATTTCATGCTTTCAGTCATTATTTATTCTTATTACTCACTGGGTCGGAGTACTCACATTACTCCCTGCACCTCGTGTGCAGATGCAGGTATTTGTTCACCCGGTAGCGGGTTTTGAGCTGATTGAAGATTTTGCTATTGTAGCTGAACAAGGTGACTGCCAGCGTTCGCGGCACTAGACTCCTTCCTTTGATTCTAAATTCTATTCTGTATATTACTGGCCTTGTAGTTGTATTTAATAGACTCCGTAGTAGCTCATGACTTGTGACACCCCGATTTCGTGCTGTGTCGGGATGGCTCCCTATTTTATCATTTTGCATCCGCACTTATGATAATGTTATTAATATTTTAGACTTATTCATGTTAAGAAACTATTAAAAGAGGTAATGTTGTTCTATTGGCTGGCCTTGTCTTCACGAGAGGTGCCATTACGACCGGGTTCGGGAATTGGGTCGTGATAAGTTGGTATCAGAGCCTAGGTTACTAGGTCTCGCGAGTCATGAGCAGGTTTAGTAGAGTATCGCGGATCAGTACGGAGACGTCTGTATTTATCCTTGAGAGGCTGCAGAACCTTTGGGAAAGACTTTATATTGTTGAAATTGTTTTTGTGTGTCCTTGATTCAGCTTGAAAAGTAGCTCTTACGATTCCTTCCACGTGTTCGTATGCGCGAACGAGCGCTCAATATCAGATGTGCATTGACGGCTTGTAATTCCTTGATCAAAGGGCGAGACGTGATCTCTGTGAGTTTGATGTTAGGCCAATCTAGAGGAATTGAGGCCGGATCTTTGCCTATGGCTTGAGCACCGAGGTGCTAATTGTACGAACAATTGTTTTGAACTTATATGTCCGGTATTGTAGCTATTAGTGGGAATGATGGTTGGATAGCTACGTGAGGAGTATGTTAGTACTGCGAGATGTATATATATGACTTAGAAGTGATGAGGAAGGGCTACAGCATGATAGATGAACTATTAAGTGTTTGATTTTAATTGTGATTGGATGTGTAGCCCCGAGTTATAGATGCGTGGAGAATCTTTTCATGTCTCCTATTTGGAGTGAAGTAAATTTTATGTTACGGTATGAGTTTAGACTCAGGAAGATTAAGTGATTGTGCAATGTGTATGACAGTGGAAGGTATACAAAGATATTGACTAAAGGTAAAGCTAATGGGTAATTGGCTTATGAGGGGAAACTAATTGTCGTACTAGTTAGGTAAGTCTGGGAGCTAAGATTGCTTCTGTAAATGTATTATGACGAAATCTATGAGTCGAGGAGCTCACCTTGAAGGTCTAAAACATTAAGGAAAGAAAATTTTCTTACTTGGTTGAATAGCCCAATAATGGAGGATCGAAAGGTATTTTCTATGCGTTACGATTCAAATAGGTGCAACACATGTCCATGTATCAATTTGATAATATAATACATGTAATATTGAGGTTAATGTTATTGATATACATTGTGATGCTTTGTCAAGTTGTGGACGTGTTGTTAGGATGGTTTTGGTGATTCTCTGACAGGTGGATAGGCCCAATTACAAAGGAGACTCTACCGAAATTTTTGAAAAAAAAAATTTGGGACTTAGTAAAACTTTGGTCGCCTAGAGAGTGGGCTTAACTGTTGAGTGAGTGAATGCAAGAATTGCAGAAGAGTTAAATTTCCAGATGATTTGTGTTTTCACAAGCTTATGAAGGAGCGATTTTAATCTCACTACGGTATTATGACATCAATAGAGTATATGCATTGTGATTTATTGAGTGCATTTTGATCTATGGATTTGAGCCAAGTTGGGGAGTTTGCTATTAATTAAGTTGATTGCACTGTTAAGAGCTATATTGTACCAGTCTGGTAGAGAGATGCCTCGGTATTATTCGATCCCGGTTCCACCTATTCTTATGTGTACTCATATTTTTCTCATTATTTGGGTACGCCCCGAGAGTTTATTTCTTTACCTATTCATGTATCTACCCCGGTGGGCGATACTGTTGTTGTGGACTGTGTGTACTGGTCATGTGTTGTGAATATTGGGGGTCTGGAGACCCGAGTTGATTTATTGCTATTGAGCATGGTGGACTTGATGTTATATTGGGCACGGATTTGTTATCTCCGTGTCATGCTAAGACAGTCACTTTGGCTATTCTGGGTGTTCCAGGGATCGAGTGGCGTGGTATGACTGATTATGTTCATATTAGAGTAAATTCTTTCTTGAAAGCCCAGCGTATGGTTGGGAGGGGTTATCTATCATATCTAGTTTTTGTGTGAGATGTTGGAGCTGAGACTCCTAGTATTGATTTTGTCCCAGTTGTGAGGGATTTTCCTGATGTATTTCCTGCAGACCTGTCGGGCATGCCTCCGGACATGGATATTGATTTTGATATCGACTTGGTGCCGGGAACTCAGCCCATTCCTATTCCACCGTACCGTATGGCACCAGCGAGCTGAAGGAATTGAAAGAGCAGCTTCAGGAACTCCTAGAAAAGGGGTTCATTCGGCCTAGTGTGTCACCTTAGGGTGCACCAGTCTTATTTGTGAAAAAGAAGGATGGCACAATGAGAATGTACATTGATTACATGCAATTAAATAAAGTAACAGTGAAGAACAAATATCCTTTATCGTGTATTGATAGCTTGGTTATGTGCGAACAGATTTGAAAGTTTTCTCGATGGTTTTTACCATGGTTCGAGCCGAATATCTTCTACCGGTGCGCAGAACATATTGTATATTATGAACTCCTCCTAAATGGGAGAAAATAGAAGATTTCTAACTGCACGAAATGAAATTTTCCTATAGCCCAGAAATTCTAATGAGATTTTTGTGTTTGCAACAAGATGGCAAGATACACGTGGTGTATGGTATATGCTTAATATTTTCAAGGGCAAGGTGGCAGTTCATTCTTAACGGGAGGGTCATGAATTCTAGATGGAATGGTCAGTTTCAGATATTTAGATTGAATGTTATAACTGCTCGGTAAGGCCTGATAAAGGTGCACATTATATTCTGATTAACAAATATTTAATGGCATTTCAACACTCACTTGATTGATCGACTACCAATATTTCGATCTTGTTGTGTATTGCAGAAAAAAATTTGAAAATAATTATCATGGGTTGATTGTACTTGAGGAATGTGTCAGTCATTTGGGTGCTCAGGTTGTGATCAGTTACGGTAATTTATGTGATCTATGAATTTGGAGATGGGGAATTCTCAAAAAAATATACTATTTCGGGATTGTGGCATTTTTGAGGTGAGTGTCTTACCTAAACTCTTTGGAGGCACTAGTCGAGCTAATTGATGGTGAAAACTATGCACTGTGAGTGCGAACATATGTGAGATTTGAACCTGCGTGCAAGCACCGAGCCAATGTTCATGCTCGAAAGATGTGTAGGCTATAATATGCCTAGAGTGGAATATTGAGCTTAAAGGTATAGTGTTTCTCTTATTCATAACTCTGTGAAGAACTATCTGGACTATACTTGAGATTTCCAAGATGCTAAATTCCAGAACAAACTTGGTAATTACTAATTCTTTGTTAACTTGCTGATTTGAGCTATGACAACGCAGTTTGCTCATGCCTACGATATAGAGTGTTATTTATGCCAGTCCAGGAGGATGAGAATCTTGTTTCAGTTAGCATACACAGGTGTACTTGTTGGATTGCTTCTATATGATATGCTTGGACTGGAGGTCTGTGACCGTGCTAGGTGGATTATGTTATTGGCAACTAAGTTGCTCGTGAAGTTGATGTCAATGTGAGCTATAGAAGAGCTGGTTATATTCTATTCATGTATCTTAGTTCCACTGTGATTGACGATCCCATAGCATATCGTTGGGGTGGTACTTGCAAAGCGACTCTCTTCTTTGAGGTAATTTCCCTTTCTAGGGTAACCGGATGGTGCAATAGTGAGGCTTACTGATATGGCACTGTATTATGTACTTCCCCATGGGAATGATGATTCGCTTGTGGTACTAGACATCAAATTGCGCTTGGTTGATGGTTTTGAGCATGGTGACCTGGGGTGTCTTAGGTGAACTAGTGTCTGAATATCTCGCGGTTAGATTCAGGTGTTCTGTTTCTATGAAGTGAGACGGGTTCTCAGCCTTGTGTTGTGGTGGTACTAGTGAGCTCGTGGTACAGCTCTTTCATTTGATCCATTTTCATGAACTTAGTATACTCGGACTGTTGTTTATTGGCGCACGTACTATGCGAGTTGTGGCTTAGGCCTTTATTGATGTGGAATATTACCAGAATAGCATGTTGGATTAGAAGAGATCAGAGGGATCGTTAATGAATACAAACGGATTCGATTTCAGTATGTTGGAAGGATAATATCGAGCTTCGACTCAGAAATTTGATGTAGCATTTGCCAAAGGAGAAGTGGCTTCATGAATGGTTGATCTAAGAAATGGGTATGGCTTACTGTGTGTTTTATTTATCCTTTGCAGTATATGAAGGTGTTGGGATGAGACCTTAGTTGATAAGAGGTTTTCTATCGGTATTCGGTTGTTGCGTGCAACTGCTATGATTAGGAGTTATTGTTGCAAGCGTTTGAGTCATGTGTTATGTTATGTAATTGCACCTAAGGTTATAGGTATGGGTTATTACAACTTGCTCGAGCTTATTCACAACATAAATGTGGGATTCTGATCGTATGAAGGATTTTAAAAGTGAAAATGTGGTCCTATGTTTTGTGGGATAGATTAGATTGCAAAAATTTTAGTTACAATGTGTTGTCGGACATATATGAGATAGGGTGACGTGGGATCACCCCCGGGTATATGCGTGGAAAGGTTATCTAGCAATTGGTTGGCTTTTAGAACAATTGTTTAAGTTGGGGAGGATGTGACGACCCGAACCGTCGTCTCATGAGTTACCGCATTGATTTCCCCATTTTCAGCTTCCTTATGCTTCATTATCCATATCTTGTGTAATCGAGTTGATTTGAAGTGGTTTTAATAAGAAATGAGACACTTAGTCTCTTTTAAGAAGCCTTAAGTTGGAAAAGTCAATCGGATGTTGACTATTGAGTTAGGGGGTTCGGATTTGAATTCCGATGATTCAGTTAACCCTGGGGGATGATTTATGACTTAGGAGTGTGATCGAAAATGATTTTGGAGGTCCGATGTAGACTCAAGCTTGAATTGGCGGAGTTAGTATTTTGGCGAATTCCGGTTGGTAGGTGAGATTTTGATCCGGGAGTCGGAATGGAATTCCAAAAATTGTTGTAGCGTCATTTTTGTCATTTGGGACGTGTGTGCAAAATTTCAGGTCATTCGGACGTGATTTGGTTGGGTTTTTGATTAAAAAAAACTTAGGCTTGAATCCTATGTATTTTGAGTGATTTGATGTTGTTTGAAGTGTTTTGATGATTGGAACATGTTTGAATAAGGTCTTAGGAAGTGTTGGTACAATTGGTTTGAAGTCCCAGGAATTCGGGTGAGTTCCTGGTAGGTTCCGGGATGTTTAAGCCGAAAATCATAGTTGAAGCAGGTTCAGAAGGGTTGCAGGCCTCTGAACCCATCCGCGTGGACCGCACAAAAAGAAGTGCATCCGCGGTGAGTGTTGTGCGAACTGCACGAAAAGGGGTGCGGCCGCGATAGGCATCGCGCGGACTGCACAAAAAAGAGGCGCAGCCGCGGTGAAGAACCTGCCGCTGGTCCTCCTTCGGAAGAACATATCTTTTGATATACAAGGAATTTTGAGATAATTCAAAAACGAAAGTTGTATCCCTTCATGTCTAGTTTCCAGAAACGTAAAGATATTACAATTTAGACTTCTGTAGAGAAAGTTATTGAAAAAATACTGAAGCATGTCACTGCAGTCAAAATCTGGCGCGACCGCGGTCATTTTTGCGCGGACCGCACTTGTTGGGCGCGGACCGTGGTCATATTTGCGCGGCCGCGGAGGTGAGAATCTGGGGCTACTCCTATAAATACGAGGTTTTGGGTTTTATTTAATATTTTGACCTAGAGAGCTCGGATTTTGGCGATTTTTAGAAGGTTTTTCAAGAAATTCATCGGGATAAGTAATTCTAACTCAGATTTAGCTAGATTACATGAATATATCATTGAATTCATCATTTCATTTGTGATTTGGGATGGAATTTGAGAAGAAAATTGGTAAAATCTTTCAAAATATAAAATAATGATTTGAAGGACCAAATGGTATCGGAATTGGATAAATTTTGAATGGTTAGACTCGTGAGAGTATAAGGATTCTAGTTTTGTGAATTTTGTCAAATTTCGAGATGTGGGCCTGGGGGTCGGGTTTGACAAATTTCGGGAATTTTGTGGTAATTTGATTGTTTTCAAGTGGGCTTTGTTCCCTTAACATATTATGACGTATTCGTTCTAATTTTGGATAGATTCGACGCACGAGGAGGCCAATTTGAGAGGCAAGGGCATAGCGAGCTAGACTTTGACCGTCTTGAGGTGAGTAATTGATGTAAATGATGTCCTGAGGGTTTGAAATCCCGTAAATTTCACACTGTAACGCTATATTGAGGTGACTTGCACGCCGGATAACGGGTGTGGGGTAGAGCACCATTGGGAATTGTGACTTGGTCCGTCCCGAGAGATATTTTTACCATGTTATCTAATTGAACTAAATTGAGAATCATCCTTCATTAGATTTAATTGTTACATTTGGGCTTCTTGCCAATTATTTGAATCCTTCAGGTATTGATATCACTGTTTTCGCATATTTTGCATGTCATTTGATCTCAATCCAAGGTTTTAAATACTGTTTTGCCAACTTAGCCATCTTTCTAAGACTTGAAAACTTAAATGATATTTCTAAATGATAATTCGGGATGAGAACTACTGTTTTACAAATGCCCAAGGGGCTTATGATTATTTCTGGATTTAGCATGGATCGGGCTACGTGTCGCAGCAGTGTTATATTAATATTGAGGTCGAGAGCCTGGTTGATTATATTGATTTTGAGGCCGAGAGCCTGGTTGATTATACTAATATTGATATGAGGCCGAGGGCCTAGATTTGATGCCACGAGATGGCTTGATATTGCGCTTGGACTGTAGGAGCCCCTTCGGAGTCTAAGCCCATTCCAGTAAGCGCGGGAGAGGTGAGTAGGCTTTCAGCCCTTATGATGTTATAGCGCTTGGATCGTAGGAACCCCTCCGTTGTCTGCACACACCCTCAGTAAGCGCCGTCGACGATAAATAAATATGGATGGCTCGGGCTGCATGCCGCAGTGGGTACCGGAGTGTACTGTCATATGCATTGCATTGCATTCATGCATGGTTCTTCATCTGTTATACCTGGATGGCTCGGGCTGCACGCCGCAGTGGGTACTAGGGTGTACCGTTATATGCATTGCACTCATGCATTTTTTCCTTATCTGCATTATCTTCCATAATAATTATGTGCTCTTATTTCATTGATTGGTTGCTTCATACTGTTCTGAGCCTGAGGGGCTGATACTGTTCTGAGATACTGATACTGAGTCCGAGGGGCAAATTTCTAGTTGTCATTTTACTGCCAAATTACCTGTTTTACTAGTTTAAAGGAAATTTCACATGATATTTCACTTAATTATTATTTTAAATGATTTTACTACTTGAGATAGCGTTATTTGTGCCTTTATGAGATTTCATGCTTTCAGTCATTATTTATTCTTATTACTCACTGGGTCGGAGTACTCACATTACTCCCTGCACCTCGTGTGCGGATGCAGGTATTTGTTCATCCGGTAGCGGGTTTTGAGCTGATTGAATATTTTGCTATCGTAGCTAAGCAAGGTGATCACCAGCGTTCGCGGCACCAGATTCCTTCCTTTGATTCTAAATTCTATTCTGTATATTACTGGCCTCTTAGTTGTATTTAGTAGACTCCGTAGTAGCTCATGACTTGTGACACCCCGATTTCGGGCTGTGTCTGGATGGTTCCCTGTTTTATCATTTTTCTTCCGCACTTATGATAATGTTATTAATACTTTAGTCTTATTCATGTTAAGAAACTGTTAAAAGAGGTGATGTTGTTCTGTTGGCTGGCCTTGTCTTCACGAGAGGCGCCATCACGATCGGGTTCGGGAATTGGGTCGTGACAAATATATAAAAAATTCAAAAAATAACCTTGTAATTACACCATGTAATTACCAGCATTCTCAGATCCATCTCGAGAATTGAAGAGTGTAAATATAGCCCGTCAATTACATCCAATTACTTGGTCGGACACATATACCTAAATTGTATAATTATACCAAATTATATCCAAATTCAATTATATGATAGACTTTCCAAATGAACCTTTGTTTACTTGTTCAATCGAGTTTTCAAGACAAATTTAGTGTGACTTTAATGTATTGTCCCCGTTTTCTTTTACAAATTTTCTGTTGCATTGGAATGCAGAGAAGTACGTAGAAGAGAATTGTTAGTGAGAATTGAACCACACTACTATGAAGTAAGCTTTCACTCTCACCAATAGTACTAAATTGTAAGTCTTGGTTTTGATAATTAGACATTTGACTGATTATCTGGATGGATTTGTATGTTAACCCTTTCCACGGAATATAAATTGAAACCATAGAAATTACTTTCTCTTTTTATTTTTATTTTATATGATATTTTAATTTCCTTTTTAATTTTATTAAAATAAGAATGATATCAACTTTAAACTTTTCGTTTTAAATACCTCTAATAATATGTTTTTATATAGATACCAAAATATCATGGCATATTTAACACCACAAGTTCAAAAAGTCTCATTTCTTTCTTAATTTTCTCTCCAGTTAAAACAACATTGCATAAAATTAAATCCCTAATTTAATTTCTCCATATATGTAACGA
>MU699326.1:24073-59265 GCA_026770625.1 Nicotiana glauca | reverse complement strand
AACAAAATAGACATCCAAAGAAAATTCTTCTGCCCCAGTTTGTTGACTGGGCACATCATGTTATCAGTTATTAAAAGGCTAAAATTTGAATTGTACTTCCCTTGTTTTCCATATGGGTGCTTGACTGCTGAAACTTTGAAATGTATTCCTTTGTTCTCCAGGTGGGCTCCTGATTGCTGAATTTGAAATGGATTCCCTTGTTCTCCAGGTGGGATCTTGATTAATGAATTTGAAATGTATTCCCTTGTTCTCCAGGTGGGCTCCTGATTGCTGAACTTGAAAAGTATTCCCTTGTTCTCCAGGTGGGCTCCTGATTGCTGAACTTGAAAAGTATTCCCTTGTTCTCCAGGTGGGCTCCTGATTACAGCAAAATAGACATCCAAAGAAAATTTTCTGCCCCAGTTTGGTGGCTGGACACATCATGTTATCCAATATTAAAATTTAAAATCTAAAATTTGAATAACACCTCCCTTGTTCTCCAGGTGGGCTCATGATTGCTGAACTTTGAAAAGCATTCCCTTGTTCTCCAGGCGGGCTCCTGATTGCTGAATTTGAAAGGTATTCCCTTGTTCTCCAGGTGGGCTCCTGATTGCAACAAAACAGACAAACAAAAAAAAAATTCTGCCCTAGTTTGATGGTTGGGCGCGTTATGTTACCAAAAATCAAAGCTTGAAAGATAAAACTTGCATTATACTTCCCTTGTTCTCCAGGTGGGTGCCTGACTGCTGAAACTTGAAATGTATTCCCTCGTTCTCCAGGTGGGCTCCTGACTGGTAAACTTTGAAATGGATTTCCTTGTTCTCTAGGTGGACTCCTGATTGCAACAAAACAGACAAGACAAAGAAAATTTTCTGCCCCAGTTTGATGGCTGGGCACATGGGTGAGTGTTAAACTGAATTATTTTACCAACTATTATAAGAATTTGAAAGCTAAGTCCTATTATCCAGGGAGGTCCTGACAACTCCTAATAATTACGAACCTACACTATCTTTTCTAAAGGTATTTATCTTGCTATATTTGTTATCAAAACATCTTAAACTACTCCCCATTATCAAGGAGGGTCCTGACAACTTCTATTACGACTTCCACTATATCTTGTTATCTAAATAGACCTTAAAACTACGTCCCATTATCCATGAGGGTCCTGAAAACTCTTAATTGAAACCTATTTTAAGCATGTAAACAAACTTATATTCCTTTGGCGTACATTTATGCTAAGTTATGCTTCTCATGATTGTTTTTTAAATTTAAACTAAGTCCCATTTTCCAGGAGGGTCCTGAGAATTTCCAGTCATACCTGTTTAGGTGCTGCCTTTCCTTACGGATGGTTTCTCCGAAGCAAACGAAACTTCTGCCCCTGTTTCAATTAAAGAAAAATCTTGTCCGTTTAAAATGTGGTTAGCTACTGGCATTCTTGTTGGGTATATTCCTTCTTCCGGCTTCTCTCCAACTTGTTTCCCTAGATTTGCTTTGAAACGCCTCGACTTCCTGACTGACTTTCAACCCTCTGACTTAGATGACCTAAATGTTCTATCTCGTATTGTTGTTCTGTGTTTCTAACCCCTCTTGTGAAACTTTGATTCTTCCCCACAGTCATTTGACTAACCCACTGATGGGATTTCCGTTGGTCCTTTCATGCCTCGCTTTCTTTTGATGTATTCCGACCTTGCCGTGCCGTACAACTGGGAAGCTGGTAGTTAGCCTTGACATCCTTCTTTTGTTTTTGAACAGAACTGACACTGAAACATCTTATAGACAGACTTCAAAAGAATGATATGCAATGACCTCAAAGGTTAAGGATATAAAGACTCTGAAAACGGATGAGTTGTAATGAAGAGAAAAGGATAGGACTTATCTAAGTGGAACGGCTGGTACCCTTGATTGTGCCATGCATTTTGTATTAACCAGCCTAGTTTGTCCAACCAATCAACTTCCAATTGCCACATTTGCTGTTCCATACTTTCATAACCTGGATTTCACCAAAACCCAAACCTTGCTCGTCTTTCCATGCTTTGAGCAGCTTTCAATCACAGACTTGTTTCATTTGCCCCTCTGAAAAATCATCATCTCCTTACGGTGCCCATGAGGGTTTTCACCAATAAGACTCTCTCATTTTTTATATCCCTCAAAACTCACTTCGCCTTACGGTGCCCGTGAGGGTTTTCACCAATAAGACTTTCTCAATTTTATTTCTCTCAGCTCACGTCGCCTTATGGTGCCCGTGAGGGTTTTCACCAATAAGACTCCCTCATTTTCATCATTTTCCTTTTGGCACCAGAGTGTTGTCCCCAACATGAATCACTCTACCTGCTCATATTGGCATTTCTTGAAGATTGATCGGAAGGTCTTTCTTTGGACCGTAATGTGGCTTTTGGATGGGTTTTAGAAAAAAGGGTATATAGGCTCAAAATAATTCAACATGGGTTCAAAATTACAACTTTCGGAATCAGACTTCTTGCAACAACCACAACTTCTGCCCCAGTTTCCTTCTTGGGGGCTTTTGGACTTTTATTTGTTGTGACTGAACCTCAAGGAGAGGCTGCCTACGTACCCTTTCGGGATCAAGTCAAACGTAGTTCAGGCGACTACATTTGTTGTAATCTTTCCTTTCTTCCACTTTCTTTTCATTCTTTTCTCTTCCTTCTCTTTCCTTTTCTTTTCTTTTCTTTTCTTTTTCAATTCCTTTCTTTTATTTTTTGCTATTTTTCTCTTGTTTCTCCACTTACTTTCCTTGCTCGGGTCTTCGAAGTTTTGTTATTGATTCCGAAAGAGGGATACGAAAGAAAATAGAATAAGGCTCAAAGGGATAACAAAGGATAAAGTGTTTGGATAGCATAACAAAATGCCTTCTTCATTTCAATCTCAAAACATGCCAAATACAGTTGGGTACATAAAGATAAAGAAATCATACATAGTATTGCTTGACCGCATCAGAGTTAATAGCCATTTCTACACATTTCCCTTCCACATCTGTTAGATACAATGCACCATTGGACAACACTCGTGTTACAACAAATGGCCCCTGCCAGTTGGGGGCGAATTTTCCTTTTGCTTCAGCCTAGTAAGGTAGGATACGCCTCAACACCAATTGCCCTACTTTAAACTTCCGCGGACGTACTTTCTTGTTATATGCTCTTGCCATTCTCTGTTGGTATAACTGTCCATGACATACTGCTGCCAATCTCTTTTTATCAATCAGGCTAAATTGTTCCAAACGGGCTTTGACCCACTCATCATCGTCAATTTCTGCTTCAGCAAAATTCGAAGGGATGGTATTTCAACCTCTGCAGGTATCACCACCTCTGTACCATATACCAATTAATAAGGAGTTGCCCCTACTGAAGTACGAACAGTAGTACGATAGCCTAACAGAGCAAAAGGTAACTTCTCATGCCATTACCTGGATCCTTCCACCATTTTTCGAAGTATCTTCTTGATGTTCTTAATAGCTGCCTTGACCGCTCCATTTGCCTTAGGATGATATGGGGTGAAATTGCGATGCATGATCTTAAATTGCTGACATGTTTCCGCCATCAGATGGCTGTTGAGATTGGCACCATTGTCTGTGATAATCACCTTCAGGATTCCGAATCGACAAATGATATTGGAATGTACAAAATCGACCACTGCCTTCTTGGTCACTGATTTGAAAGTTTTCGCCTCAACCAACTTAGTGAAGTAATCAATGGCTACTAAAATAAATCTGTGCCCATTAGACGCCGTTGGCTCGATTGGCCCAATGACATCCATCCCCCAAGCAATGAAGGGCCATGGTGCCGACATTGTGTGCAATTCAGATAGAGGATAATGAATCAAATCTCCATGTACTTGGCACTGATGAAACTTGCGTACGAAATTGATACAATCTCGTTCCATAGTGAGCCAATAATATCCTGCTCGAAGAATCTTCTTGGCCAATACATATCCACTCATATGAGTCCACAAACTCCTACATGTACCTCGGTCATGATAGCTGTAGCCTGTGTAGCATCCATGCACCTCAATAAACCAAGATCTGGAGTTCTTTTGTACAACACTTTTCCACTGAAGAAAAATCCGCTTGCTAAGCGTCTAATGGCTCTCTTTTGATCCCTTGTGGCCTGTACTGGATATACTCCCATCCTGAAGTATTCTTTGATATCATGAAACCACGGCTCACCGTCAAGTTCTTCTTCCACCATATTACAATAGGCATGCTTTTCTCGGACCTGAATCTATAACGGGTCTACAAAGCCTTATCTGGATGATGCAACATCGACGCCAAAGTAGCCAAAGCGTCAACAACTTAATTATAAATCCTTGGAATATGCCTGAAATCTATTGACTAGAACCGTTGACAAAGTTCATGCAAGCATTGTCGGTACGATATGAGCTTTAAGTCTCGTGTCTCCCATTCTCCCTGAATTTTATGCACCAAAATATCTGAATCGCCCATGACCAAGATCTTCTGGACACCCATGTCTATAGCCAATCTCAAACCCAAAATACATGCCTCGTACTCAGCCATGTTATTGGTGCAGTAGAAACGAAGTTGAGCTGTAGTAGGGTAATGCTGCCTTGTCTCGGAAATAAGTACTGCTCCTATCCCAACACCTTTGGCATTGGCAGCCCCATCAAAGAACAACTTCCATCCTGGTTTTTCATCTTGTTCTGATTCCTCGATATGCATTGTCTCCTCATCAGGGAAATATGTCTTCAAAGGTTCATATTCATCATCAACTGGGTTCTCAGCTAAATGATCAGCCACTGCTTGTGCTTTCATCGCAGTACGGGTCACGTAGACAATATCAAATTTTGTGAGCAAGATTTTCCACTTCGCGAGCCTCCCTGTGGGCATGGGCTTCTGAAAAATGTACTTTAATGGATCCAACCGTGAGATGAGATAAGTGGTATATGATGACAAGTAATGTTTCAATTTCTGCACTACCCAGGTCAACGCACAACACGTTCTCTCAAGCTGAGTGTATTTTACCTCATAAGATGTGAACTTCTTGCTGAGGCAGTACATAGCCTGCTCTTTCTTTCCTATGACGTCATGCTGCCCCAGTACACAACCAAAAGAGTTATCCAAAACTGTCGGATAAAGGATCAGGGGTCTTCCCGGCTCTGGCGGAACCAACACAGTTGGACTGGCCAAATACTCCTTAATTTTTTCAAATGCTACCTGACATTCATCCGTCCATCTGACCGTAGCATCTTTCTTTAGCAGCTTGAAGATAGGCTCGCAAGTTGTTGTGAGCTGGGCAATGAACCTGCTGATATAATTCAACCTGCCGAGCAAACTCATCACCTCTTTCTTGCTTCTTGGTGGTGGTAACTCCTGAATGGCTTTGATTTTAGACGGGTCTAACTCAATACCATGTCGACTTACCACGAACCCCAACAACTTACCCGACGGAAATCCAAATGCACACTTTGCCGGATTAAGTTTTAGATTGTACCTGCGGAGTCTCTGGAAAAACTTTCTCAGGTCTTTGACATGATCACACTGCTTTCTCGACTTTATAATCACGTCATCTACATATATTTCGATTTCCCGATGTATCATATCATGGAACATGGTGATCATCGCCCTCATATATGTTTCCCCTGCATTCTTCAACCCAAATGGCATAACCCTATAACAATATGTCCCCAGGGTGATGAATGCCGTCTTTTCCGCATCTTCCTCATCCATCAAAATCTGGTGATAGCCCGCATAACAATCCACGAAGGAACCAATCTCATGTTTGGCACAATTGTCAATCAATATATGGATGTTTGGCAATGAAAAATTGTCTTTTGGACTCGCCTTATTGAGATCATGGTAATCAACGCACACTCTGGTCTTCCCATCCTTCTTTGGTACAGGCACAACATTAGCTAACCAGGTGGGATACCGGGTAACCCGGAGGACCTTCGCATCACGCTGCTTGGTAACCTCTTCTTTGATCTTCACACTGATATCTGTTTTAAATTTCCTCAGCTTCTGCTTGACCGGAGGGCATGCGGGGTCAGTGGGCAATTTGTGGACCACCAAGTCGGTACTTAAACCCGGCATATCGTCATATGACCATTCGAAAACATCTTTGTACTCAAGCAATGCTTTGATTATTTCATCCCTGAGCGGAGCTTCCAAATGGACACTTATTTTTGTTTCCCGAACATTCTCCTGATCCCCTAAATTGATTGCCTCTGTATCATTCAGGTTAGGTTTGGGTTTTTCCTCAAATTGACTTAATTCTTTACTGATTTCTTCAAAGGCTTCCTCATCATCATATTCTACCTCGTCATCACACTCAATTTCTTGTATTATTATTTCGGAGTTAGATTGGTAATCAAGACTAGGCCAAAGACTCCGCATGCATGACACATCAGTGAAACCAGCATAAAAGGGACTGTACAAGAACGAAAAGAAAGACAAAATAAAGGCTATCAGGAATGAAAAAGGAAGGAAACTGCATTTCATTAAAATTGTAAGATAACAAGGTTTAACTCATCCAAACGGACGGAACATAGCATCCGAATTACAACCTTGGAAATAATCCAGATTAAACTGAAAGGAAAATCAAAACTAACTACCACGACTCCCTCCGGGTAGGAAGAGGAGTAGCTTCCCAATTATTAAGCTTGGCACGGGCCCCCACGAACTGCACATGTGCTTTGCTTGGACCTTTGCCTACCTCCACCATATTCACCTCATCAAACAGCTTTTCAAACCTTTCCATCAGCTCCTTGTCGGGTTCCATCATTACAGAATGAAGCATTACCGTTGCTGGGCGCCTCTTAGTACCAGGCCGGACAAAGGAACGGGATAGGCGGGGTATGGGTTTTGGAAGGGTCCATGCTCTCTTTTTCATCTGCTTAGCTCGCCTTATGTCAGCAGTAGTGGGCTTAAAGCCTAACCCGAAAGTATCCAAGTTTCCAGGAAGCGATACAGGCTGTATGATGCCCTATAACGAAGCACCCAAGCCTTTTCCAGGTAAAAATCCATTCTTTATCATTTCTGAAGCTACCATGACAGATGCAGCAGCTACTCTGGGCCTAGGAATACATTCTCCCTTCCGGAATTTTGGCAACTGACACTGTGTCCAAGACTTGGTAAACCCATGGACCTTTGTCATCCTTAGCTTCATCGAAAGTCATAATGGTATTACATGAATTATCCTCTCCATGCACAACAACTTCCTGTCGGTCCCATTCGAATTTGACCATCTGATGCAAGGTAGATGACATAGCTTTTACGGCATGAATCCAGGGCCGACCCAATAAGATATTGTAATAAATAGCCACGTTGAGCACTTGGAACTCCATTGTGAATTCAACTGATCCTATTGTCAGTTCTAACACGATGTCCCCGACCGTGTCCTTTCCCCCTCCATCAAATCCTCGCATGCAGACGCTATTTTTCTGGATTCTCTCACTGTCCACTTTTAACTTTTCCAGGGTGGAGAGAGGGCAAATATTTGCACTAGACCCGTTGTCAATCAATACTCGAGTAACCACAGAGTCTTCACACTTCACTGTGAGGTAAAGTGCCCTATTATGCTCAGTACCCTCTAAAGGCAATTCATCATCGGAAAATGTAACCCTGTTAACCTCGAAAATATTGTTTGCTATCTTCTCCAGATGATTTACAATGATCTTATCCGGAACATAGGCTTTATTTAGAATCTTCATCAACGCCCAGTGATGCTCGTCCGAATGAATCAATAGAGAGAGCAGTGAGATCTACGTTGGAGTTTTCCTCAGTTGTTCTACAATAAAATAATCTTGCGCCTTCATCTTCTTTAAGAATTCTTCAGCCTCTTCTTCAGTTACGGCCCTTTTTACTGGTGCTGGATTGTTTTTGGCTGCTTTAACCTTTCTCAATTCTTCAGGGGCAAAGCATCTCCCTGATCGAGTCAACCCATAAGTTTCACACACTTCTTCTTTAGCTTCCTTTCTTTTGTACATCACAGTCACCTGGTCATAGTTCTAAGGGACGGTCTTTTCACTAACCACAGGTAACTGAGTCACCGGTTTGATGATAACCGGCTCTGTGCGAGCGCCTTTTACAATCACAACAGGTTTAACAACCATTCCTGGTACTTTAACGGGTTATTATTTTACTGCCATCACTGTTTTGCTGACTGTCTGTTCTACTATGACCAATGCCTTCTCATCAGTTACTTTCTCATTTGCTTTGTTCTCACTGGCCCTAATCATCATCACAATTTGTAAAGGCTTCTTGCATTCCCCTTTTTGCACTAACTCGATCATATGAGTCTCATGATGGGTGGGTAATGGATTATGAGTGATATTAGGCATCTCCGGAGCCTGTACTTCAATCTGGCGGGTATCAATGAGCTCCTGGATGGCCGTTTTCAAATGCCAGCACCTTTCTGTATCATGCCCTGGGGCACCTGAGCAATACTCACAATTCACCGAATGGTCCAAGTTCCTTGGGGGAGGATTTGGCAATTTGGGTTCAATTGGATTTAACATACCCAACTGTCTCAATCTGTGGAATAAGCTGGTATAAGATTCTCCTCACGGAGTGAAAGTCTTATTCTTTTGCAACCTATCATTCTTGGCAGCAGGGTTGGGTCGAAAATCGGGTCCAGTGTGGTTTTTATAGGCTCTCGGAGGTGGGTATGTGTTTTGAGTGTAGTAGTATTTTGTGGGGTGGGTGCACGCCATGGTGCCTGAGGTTGAGGGTATGTTTGGGCGTGGTGAACGGAGAAATGGGGAACTGGAGGTGGATAGTAGTGTTGTGGTGGGCCATATGGGCTATGGGGGTAGGTTTGGGGATGGGGGCGTGGTTGATGATAATATAGTGATGGACCCCTGGACCAAGCTCTTGATTCTAGTACTTTAAAATCTTCCTTTTTCTTCTTTCCCAATACTCCTCCAGTGCCGCTCTGGATGGCCTGGGTTGTTGCTTTAATCGCTGAATAACTCATAGTCTTGTTAGTCTTGAGACCTTCTTCCACCATACTCCCCATTTTCACTACCTCATTAAAAGATTTTCCCACTGCTTACACCATATGACCATAGTAAGTAGGCTCCAAATCCTGCAGAAAATAATCGACCATTTCGCTTTCCTTCATTGGAGGATCAACTCTGGCGGCCTGTTCTCTCCACCGAAAACCATACTCTCTGAAACTTTCCCCTAGCTTCTTCTCAATTTTGGTCAGTGACAACCGGTCTGGAATGATCTCTAAGTTGTACTAAAAATGGCTTGCAAATGCCTGGGCCAAATCATCCCAAGTGTACAATCGGGCATGATCTTGCCGTGTGTACCACTCCAAAGCAGCACCACTGAGACTTTGACTAAAGTATGCCATTAATAACTCATCCCTTCCTCCAGCGCCTCTCATCTTGCTACAAAATCCGCATAGATGTGCTATTGGGTCACCATGTCCATCATACAGATCAAACTTTGGTAACTTGAATCCCGCAGGCAATTGGATGTCAGGAAACAAGCACAAGTCCTTGTAAGCGACACTCACCTGTCCTCCTAGACCTTGCATATTTCTGAACGATTGTTCCAAGATTTTCACCTTTCATATGATTTCTTCCTGCTCAGGGTTTTTAGAAGGCTTCTCTTCTTCAGCTGAGATATCAAGAAGGGGAGTGTAAGGATATGGTTATGGTGTTTTGAAGGTGGGTTCTGGAGGGTAGTAGTTGGTTTCCTGAGTTTGAAATAGGGGTTCACTAGAAGATCTCTGTAATGTGGCAGGTGGAGGAGCCACAAACACGGGAGTAGTTGGAGGTGGAGGGCATGGAATTTGCTTGGGTGGGGGAAGTGGTGGTGTTTGGGAAGTAGTTGCGTAGTATTGCTGGTAAGCAGGGTAAGCCGGAGAGGAATTAATCGTAGGAGGATCTTGTGGCTGAGCTAATGGTGGGATATAGGTAGGGTTAGCAGGGTAAGCTGGTAGTGGGTGTCCCTTTGCCCAAGCCTAGTACATTTCGTCCATCTGTTGCTTCAACTTATACATTTCCTCTTTCATGGCATTGACGTCCACAACTTCTTCCTCCCTAGATGAATCGACGATGCTTGCTTCTAACTCTTGGTTAACCATTTTTTACTTATCTTTAGAGCGGGTGTTGTATGGGTGGGTTGCTAGAATTCCAGTCAACTGAACCACTTGCCTGGACTCATTATCAACAACAATTTTGTTAGCGGTTAGGGCATTAATAAAATAGATAACCGCACATTTGGGACATGAATGCAATTTTGCTCTGCCGCTTGCGTCATTCCGGCTTTGACTGTGACATCTTTCTTTTATCCTTGCCTTGTTTTCTTTTATTTTGTCATTGTTTCTTTGTTGCAGATTTTCCTTTCTCTTTTATTTTTCTTTTTCTCCCGTTTTTTTATTGCTCCGCTCTTCTTTCATTTTAGTTTTTTTTTATTCTTACTGTATTTTCCTTTTTCATATGGCTATGGTCGGATCCTATAGGGATTGCCTACGCATTGTGCCCATGCCTGAATCAGATCAAAAAATAATAATAAATGTAAAATAGAAACAAAATTTTTTCAATTTTACTAATAGCAAGCATTTCCAATACAAGGACTCAAAACTGACACATGAAGATAACTAACAGACTCTAAATGATAAAACGGGCTACAAACTCCATCAACAACTATTCTACTTCAAAATGAAAATGCAGACTGACTTGAAATGAAAATACAGACTAAAATAACTGATACACTCTAGTAAAAATGAAATAAAAACTCTAATGACAATCATGAATACATCAAAGCTCTTGGTGCCCGCGGGACATCGTTCGGTCTCGCCGCGGGCCTATGTGCAAGTTCCCCTTGGAGTCTGTCTAGGTCACTCATTATCTATTTCACAAATATCATCACTGAGGCAAAGAAGGTAGTCTGAGTCATATTCTCGCACATTTGGCATTTTCTGGTGATGTGGTGAGCAATAGCTAGGATTCTTTCTCTGATTATGCCTTTTTCCTGAAGCAATATCGCAATCTGTTCGGCCCTGGCCTCCAAAGTCTGCTGATTTCGCTCCTGTAGTTGTTGCAGGTCCATTTCTAATTGTGCTAATGCTGTATAACAGTGCTCTCTTTCAACCTTGAACTCTTTTGCTTGTTTGATCATTTTGTTTTCTGCGGTAATGACCTTTTTCCTCAATCCAGCAACCTCATTATCATGTTCTTCTCTCAGCTGCTCAATCATGCGGACTCGTTCTTCTGCATTTTTATCCAACTGTCTTCGAACCCCAGCTAATTCCCTTTCTGCTTTGTTGAGGTCGGAACTGTAATCATTTACTTTTTGCCTTAAATTTTCTATAAGCTTTGCATTTTTGGCATTCCTAGTAGGGGTTTCAGCTTCTATCTTCATTTTCTGAATTTGGGCTCGTAACGATTCATTTTCTTTGGCCAATTTCCTTTTCTAACCCTCGTCAGCCGCAGCATGCACACTGTTTTCAAAACTAAGATCTTGGACCTGTTTTTCCAACTCGCCTATTTTTGCCCTGTACGCATTTTCTTTGTCTAACTAGGCCCACTACTCTTGCGACGATTCAGCAAACTCCTGGAGGTGAGGTCTTTTGTCCGGTCTCCCAAATGCAACATCCCTTCTATACCAAGCCTAATAATCAGGTGACACTTCTCCTTTGGCTCGATCCCGGACGCAAGTATTTGCCGCTAAATATTGACATTCGCTCCAAACCTGGCGAACCATTGCTTCAGGAAATTGGCCATCGGCGCCAATCTCAACCACTTGCAAACTAAAATCATCATCCTTGGGCATTATCTGGTGTCTCCCGAGTTATCATAGTACCCGGTACGGGGCGTAAGGCTGAATGCTTCTAAGACCCATCGAGAGAAAATACGGCCTTGCTGCTGGCATATATATGATTTCATCAATGGGCAACCATCCAAATGTCCATTCTATTTGACTAGCAGTGAGGGACCGAAAGTATGTTGTCCAACCCGTGAATCCTTCCGGCAGACTGACCCCTTTAATCCTTGTGTAAAACTCTTCTATGCAGGTTTTCTCTGGAGACCCGTAGCTCAAAAATTGAGGACGATGCATAAATGCTCGGTCATCCACATTTGTAACAGTAGATTGCAACCTTCGAAGAAGTTTTTCCCGACCTTGCAGGTTCTAAGAGCACGGAAGATATCAGCTAATATCATAGGTGCGAGAGTGTTTTTGTCTTGGTCATTAAAGTACTGACGACCCCGGCTATTTTTATGTCAATGTTTCCGTCTTTCCTTGGAAATACCATAAGCCCCAGAAAAACCACCATGAAAGCGACATGCCTGTGCTCTTCCCATTTTTGACGGTTACCATTACTACATATCTTGCTTTTCGGATTATTGAATCCCCCGATGTGGCCATATCTATGGTATATGAAGTGTGGGGTGCAAAAACCATTTGCCAGATCTGCGTTGTGAACCGTTCTATGTATCTTCAGAGAGTCTAAAAATCTGTGTATAGCTACAATTCTCGGGGCAACAAAGTATTTGTGCCTTAAAGGAACCTCATCTTTTTCGATGTAGCTAGCTATTTCCTCTAATGTTGGGGTAAGCTCAAAGTCTGAAAAATGGAACACGTTATGTGCCAGTTCCCAACATGTCACTAGCGCTTTGATAATATCTCCTCCAGGAACAATCTCTAGCAAACCAGTAAGCCCTTTCAGATATTTCTTGACTTCATCTTGTCCTTCGCCTCCTAAATCGTTCCACCGCAGACGTTCTCCAAAGGGATTTTATGCATGATTGAGAAAGGTTCATTTTGAGTCGTGCTCATCCTGCACATTTATTAAGGTGATTTAATCACTTATTTTGACCTAAAAGCAAAAATGACACTATTTTTCATTCAAATTCCTAATTTCAGAAGCAAACCCGATTTTGCAAATACGGCCTTTCAGCACTTCAGGTGAAGATTTTAAGGCTGCATTGGCTAACCGAACAAAATCTTTAACAAATGATCAAATGTGGCTGTCCTCACAAAAGCAGCCTTTCGCCGTCCCTTCGGGAACATTCGGCTTATTTTTAAACAAGAATGGCGTCACCCGACTTATTGGATAAAAATTATATATATAGGCTATTTTTGCAAAAGGGGTGGTTGGACCCGATGAGGGTTGCCTACGTATCTCAAATCCGGTGAGAATCAAACCAGCATAGTTCGGGCAAATTAACGAACTATTTTAAAACAAGACTCTTTTTCATTTTTATTTTTGGCGTTTCAAAAGCAAATAACAAAACTACTTTCAAAAGCAATACTCTTTTTCATTTTTATTTTTCAAGGCAAGACAAACCATTTTACTTTTCTATTTTTTGAAAACAAGACAAAATAACGACCCTTTTTTCCTTTTCCATTTTCAACAAACAAATAAACAACCTATTTTTCCCAAACTAAAATAAAGACTCTTTTTTTTTTCTGCGAACAACTTCCAAAAATAAAGACACTTTTTATATTTTTCCTTTGCTTTTAGTAAAACAAACTATTAAAAACAAAACATTTCCATTTTTCATTTTTTCGAAATTTCGGCAAAGTTTCGACAGCATTTGGGCATCGATTTTTCTAAAACTAAACAATTAATTCTTTACACTGCTATTTCTCTCTTTTTCTCTTTTTCTCAATTTTACAAAATTTTTGATGTTCCGGTCAGCATGCAGGCCCGAGACAAATAAATGCAACACGTAAAATGCATCATGGTGGTCGTTTCATTTCCGGTTACCTGTCCTAGACGGACCCAACCCCTGTGTTGCGTCCCCTAAGTCATATGCACGTGATGCGAATAAGAGTTCCTATTAAGGATCCGGCATGGAGTCAAGTTATTCTAAGTTGAAGGGTATATGTTCTAGACTGTGTACCCGAGTGGACAACTCGAGTCGAGGAGGGGGCTACGTACCGGGAACCAAAAGGCCATCCGGCTTAGTAACTTGTCCGGCCTCTTTCTTATTTAAAGGTAGGGACACTAATAGAATAAGGAGTCTCAACCAGTAAGCACATCCCTAGAGGTGAGAAGAGAAGGGTTTCGGCACAGTTTATATACAGTTCAGATAATATCAAAGCGGTAAACATTTAGCACATTAAGCATGAAAACATGTAGAAAATTCAGATATAACCAAATAAAATAATTATTCTAAGCTCGAATTCTGAACCCTGAACCGATGTTCTGGGTTTGTATCCCCAGCAGAGTCGCCAGAGCTGTCACACCTCCTTTTTTCGCTTACTACACCCCGTGAAGGGATATAATAAAGGAGTTATTTCCAACTTGAATTGACAATCGAAATGGGATTATATTATTAAGAGATTCAGAGTCGCCACTTGGAAAATTTATGGTGTCCCAAGTCACCGGTTTAAATGCCGAATCAAGGAAAGGGTTTGACTCTGTATTACAGTCGCGAACCAAAAATTCGGGTAAGGAATTCTATTAACCCGGGAGAAGGGGTTAGGCACTCCCGAGTTCTGTGGTTCTAGAACGGTCGCTCAACTGCTATACTTGGCTAAAATATCTAATTTAAACACATGTTAAACCTACAGTGCAATTTTAAAATTATTTACCGCTTTTGTCAATTATTAAGAAAGTGAACGTCGTTTAAGAACGTATTTTTAGACCACGTCACATGAAATGCACTCGGATCCTCGACACATTCTTATTCAACGTTTTCGGATTTAGATTTGGGTCGCATGAAATGCACACCCGAGTTTAGGAATGTAATTTTATTAAAATCTCGTCTAAAGAGACTAACATGTTGTTATCTTTTGGGAATGCCGTGAAATTCACTAAACGGCCCGTCCCGAACCTCTAAATATTTTTAATTAAGCAATTAATAAGGGCCCCACAATTTATATTTTGGTTCGGCGAGACTCGTCTCATTTTTATTATTAGAAAGGCGACATAAAGCAAATTAAAAATTTTTCTATTTATTATTTGTCTCTAAAAGGCCAATTACATTTATAAATTCGAACCCCGAATTCAAGCCCGAATTCAAACAAAAGGGAAGACCCTTCTAGCTTGAACCCGCTACCTAATTCGAAACCCAATTTTAATATTTGTGAATTAATTATCCCTATTCCTAATTAATTAACATTGTTTGGAAACCATTATACTTTTAACCAGTTCAGGCCTATTATACAAATAAAGGACATGCCAATTGTAAATCCGGGCTCAGGTCCAAACGCATACATGATTGAAATAAGACCTGGGCCGTCTGTTAAAGTCCTGAGACTCTACTATTGAGATGGGCTGTTTAGCCCTACCTGTTAAAATCAAATTACAGCCCATTCAGCTTAAAATTTTCACTGAAATTAAAATCAACTTACTGCCTATTCACATTAATGGACATTGATCACTGAAATTAAAATTCAGATTATTTCACTCATTTACTGCTGGTGAATTCTTTGACACTACTAAATGAAAGACAATTGAAAATAATGACAATACTACACAAATGGACTAATCATATTTGAATTATCTCAATAGGCTACTTACTTGCAAAAATGTGAAATTAATAATATCATCTACTACAGCACAAAGTTATTTAAAACGTTACTTCAGCTTGAACTCATAATTAACATTGGATATTATGTGCTAATCTCACAATCAATCATGGATTCAAGCTAATTCTGATTTCAAAAAGTTAAACTATACGATCAAAACCATACTATATCAAAATGAGTGACTATCATTAATCTATTAGGATAAACAGTCCAGATTTAAACAATTTACATGCACTGGAATCAAAAGCTATACATTTATAACTAATTGTATCTTCAAGCATTCATAATGAGCATAGACTTGGAACACCACTTCATTTCATTTCAATGGAAATGTATATCAGTTATGAGGTCAAATATGTGTACCTGGATTTCGAAATTAAGAAGAAGCAGAGTCAGTCAACAATTTCTAATGAAGAAATACTCCAAACAGCAACAACAATTACAACAGCAACCAACAGCAAATATAGGAATAGTTTTCAACCCAAAACCATCTTCAAATCAATCAATACCACACCAGAAATATACAGTGACCAAAATTCAACTAAGTAAACCCCTGAATCTACTCGAACTTGTTCCAAATGACCTCTGATCCTCAAACACCAAAATTAGAGCTATGAAAGCTGAAATTAAACTGAAAATTTTAATGAAACAGTAACTATTTTTGGTTTTTCTACTGATTTTCTATTATTTTTGGATTTTTGAATGATTGAATTTCAAATCTAGATCTAAAAATTAGAGGAGCTTTTTGGGGGGAATTTTGGAGGCTGAAAAACTTCTTAATCAAGTAATGAACATGCTCTTTTATAGGCAAATTTCAGGGGGGAAGCTTCTAGACCCTTTCACACTTTTTCCCCCTCTTTTATTTCAGGTTTTAACTAACTAGTCCCTAACTTACTGACTTGTTTCTCAAGTTAGTACACCTATTTTTGTGAATTTCAACTTAAAACCCCTTCTAGAAAGTCCTAGGGTTTTCTATCCTGATTTTCCTACTCTTAAAATGTCTGTATTACCCTTGCCTTAGTTCTGAAATTACTATTATTAATGAAACTACCCTTTTCCCTGCCTAAACTATCCCTGAAACCCCTTTGAAATTACCAAACCTTATCAATTAAACCCAACCCTTTACCCTAGTTAAGGTTAACTATGGTTAATCAAGAATTGGAGTTTTTTTTTAATTATATTCATCTAACAGAAATCCTATCAATCAAAATGAATTATCAAAGCTGGAAAACAATTCTAACTAACAGAATTAATTCGAACAACAATTAATCAGAAAACCTAATCTAATTAACTAGCTAATAAGACTAAAGTTTATCAAAACAGAATTCAATTATCACAAAGCAAGATCAAAACAAATCAACCCCAAAAATCATGATAACCAATTAAACCAACAGAATCAAGCAAAATCTTAAACTAATCAGGAAATTAAGAAGAACAGTTACTGTTTTAGCCATTCTCTCAATCTAATTAAACCAAAATATGATTAACACAATATTTATGCCTTTGATTACCATTCGATTGATTAACGAGTTTTATCAGAGGTAAATCATGACTATCAAATTAGACTAAAAGAACAAATAAGAATGATAGAAGGTTGACAACTAAAAATAAAAATAAAAGAAGAAAAACTAAAAAGGAAAAATAACAGAAGGAGAAAAGCAAACTTACTAAATCCTCTGGTATTCACGAATGCTAGGAGGCCATAGCATGGATCAATTTAAGCTTGACTTCAAAGGTTGAACCCTAGATGTGGAATTGGAGCAGTCCTATTGGGATTTTGGGTAATAACCATGCGTGTAGGACTTAGGATGGCCTAGGGGTTGGGGGTGCGGTTTTGGTATGATTTGGGTGGTGGTGCCGCCGTGCATAGTGGTGGCGGCGCCTATGGTTTGGTTTATTCGCAGAGTTTTGTTGATTTTCGAGGGATGGGGTTTGGGGGGTTTGAAACAGGAGTTCATGGTGGTCCTATGGTGTAAATCTGGACTGATTTGGGGAAGGTGGTGTTTGGTCGGAAAGTTTTGATTTAAGATTTGACGAATTTGGTTGGGGTTAGAGGGAAATAGGTCATGGATCCGTAAAGTGGAGGGTGAGAAGATGTGGTAGTGTAATTTTGGGCAAAAAAGGATGCCGGCTACCGCCGTGAGACGATTTCAGGCGGCGGAGCACGGCGGAGGTAGGGCGGAGTCATGGCGGAGCGACGGCGTTACAGGGGAAAGGGGTGGGGGTACGAGGAAGAAGGATATATGTTTTTAGGTTTAATGATTTTTGGACAATTTTAACTAATAGCTTGGGTTGATGAGGGCCGTTGGATTAGATCAAATTAAAGGCTCAGATTCAATCCCCTGTTAAACGGGGTCGTTTGGTGTGACTGGGGTGGGCAGACCGGGCAGGGGTTGGGTTTTGGACAGGATAAGGAACAACTTGGGCTGGGGCTGGTGATTATTTTGGGCTTAAATGAAAATGTCCCAAATCAGGCTTCAAGACAAGCCTCTTTTCATTGCATTTTTTTATTTTTTATTTCTTTTCGTTTTTTTTTTATTTTGTATTTTTATTTTTATTTTTATTTTTTTTGTATTATTTATGATTTTATAAAAATATACAAATTAAAACAAAGACCTAATATATTCAAAGCTAAGCTAATTAATTCCTGAAGTTGATTAAAATCTATTTTGTGACAACTTTAACACTTAACAATAAAATGCAAAAGTGAACTATTTTATTATTTAAATGCAAAGTGAACTATTTTGTTATTTTCTTTATATTTGAACAATTTTAACTACTGAATGAAACTAAAATATGAAATTAAACCTAAATGCCAATGCATATTTTTTGTATTTTCATATAAATTAAAATGCACAAATAAAATGCAACAATTACCAGAAAATGCCACAAAATTCACAAAAATTATAAAATACTAAATAAATTATTTTATTTGAATTTTTGGGAATAATTCATATATAGGGCAAAAATCATGTGCTCACACTTCTGTGCATTTTTGCACAGGTCCAGGTTTTGAGGAGGAGCAGCAGCAGCATTAGTGCGGGAGTAGGCTTCCATTTTACGAGACCGAGGTAGACTTGCAGGCGACCACAGGCCCGGCATCTCTTCCTTATATTCTCTTTTAGACCGTTGTCTCCTTGTTTCGAGACAGATAGCTTTTATGTTTCTTTCAGACCTTTGTATTTAGCATATTCTTAGCGGTTCGTTAGTAATGTGACACCAAATCTTGGGTAGAGGCTATTATTGACTATTCCGCGTTTGATTCAGACTTATAAATTAGATTTCCTCTATTATTATTATTATTATTATTATTATTATTATTATTATTATTATTATTATTATTATTATTATTATTATTATTGAATTCTATATTCTTATTGATGCTATAAATTATTGACATATTTGTTTATTAATGAAAAGTTAAATAAGTTGGCTTGCCTAGCTACCACGAGTAGGCACCATCACGATCCCGATGGTGGGAAAATCCGAGCCGTGACAGTTTAAGATACAAATACCTAGTAGCTTCAGGGGCCGTCATTCCCCACAAGTTTCTGGAATTCCTAAAAATAAGCAGGCAGATCCAGTATGCAAATTTGGCGGGTGAGTTTTCCACTCTACACTTTATATACCAGCAGTATGGGCATATAAGAGGATTTGAATACCCGGAAAGTGGAATTTGTAGTAAATGGAATCGATCAAAGTGGGAAGAGCATAGATGTTTTGCTTTTATGGTGGCATTCTTAAGTCTTCTAGTGTTTCCCAGAAGGACGAGAATATTGATTTACGGGTAGCCGGAGTGGTCAATGTTTTGATTACCAATGCCAAGAGCACCTTTGCACCCATGATCGTATTAGATATATCCAAGCTCTCACAGCCTGTAAGGCTAGAGCAGATTTTTTTGAAGGGTGCAATCTGCTATTACAAATGTGGATGATCGAGCACCTTTGTCACCGTCCACGATACATGAACTGCGGGTCTATAGGGAAAAGTTGTATCGAGGAGTTTGGTACAAGGATCACTAGGTTCAAAATGCTAGAAGGGGTCGAAGATTAGATATCCCCCCTCCATTCTCTAACTACATATCAGATAGAGTGGACACTGGGTTGGCTTCCGGTTGGTGAGGTTGTGTACATGCCTACCACCGGTCCCTACTTCCTCCTAATGGACCGCCGAAGCATCCAACCCTATTCCACATACCGGGCTTTGAGATAATTGGGAAAATGCCATATAGTCTCCAAAGACGAAGATCTTAGTGTTCATACAATTGAAGTCCCCTCTGATAGCCGATTTCATAAAGCAGTGGTTTGCCAGATCTGGAGTGAGTGCCAATATTTGACGGCGAACACCCGAGTACGTGACTTGTCCAGGGGCGAGGTATCGCTTGGTTATCTTGCTTGGTATAGAAAGAGAGACGTAACAAGTGTTGAACTTGAAAGGCCAACCAAAAGGCCCCACATCCAAGAATTTGTTGAAGCATCGCAAGAAAAATGAGCTCGGTTACCCTAGGAGAATGACTATAGGGAAACCATAAGCAAGTTAGAATGGAAAATTAGATACCTAAAATTTGATAGTGATTTACAAGCCGTATCGGATCAAGGTGAAAAGAAAAGGTTGGCCCAAGAAAATGAAGCCCTCCGAGTCTGGAACTAAAAGATGAAAACAACAGCGGAAAACCCAGCCAGAAGCGAAAAAGATAAAAAAATCATCAACAGCCTTAGAGGAAAAGTGTGCGATTATGGGGCTGACTTCGAAAAGGTCGAGGATGAATCAGTAAAAGCAAAGGCAAAGTTGGTCAGGAATACTGAAGAACGAGCGACGTTCGTCCAGCGGTTGAAGGAATAGTACAACAAAGGAGTCACGGGTCTGAAGAAAAAGCTCAATACCCTTGAAAATGAAATGGCCCAGCAAGTACAGAACTTCAAAGCAGAAAGAGAGCATTGCTATGCACTGATGTCACAACTAGAAGAAGACATGCAGCAATTGCAAGAGCAAAATAATATGGCCACACAGGTTTTGTAGGCCAAGTCTCAGCAGATTGGATGCTTCTTTAAGAGAAGGGCGTCATCATAGAAATGATTAAGGGAATTGGCGATTATATCGTGATGAAGTGCAATGAATGCAAGGATATGACTAGGTCCATGTTCTTTGCTGCATTGATGACTTTTGTTCGTCAGGTGATGGACGACCTAGTCCGTCTCTGAGAGGATATTGAACATAGGCTCGCGTCGAGACCGAGTGATGTCCCACGGGCCCCTGGAGTAGTGTTGGAGGCTATCATGTATGCATAATTTTCTATTGATCTTGAATCTATATTTCATTTTTTCGAGTCTGTTAGTTTTTCTTTAGGTCTGTTCTGTTTTGCTATATTTTTTCTAAGTCTGTATGTCGGAGTAGTTGTAATATAAAAACCCAAGAAGACTTTATTTAATGAAATATTGAAAACCCAAAATTTTTATTTCTTTTATTTTGCATTTATCCCCTGAACTATGTAATGATTTGATTCATGCAACATCATGATATGTAGGCAATCCCCATAGGATTCGATCATCACCATAAAATAAAAAGAGAAGAAGAAAAACTAAGGGGAAAGAAAGAATGGCAAAATGAGAGAACAAAAGAGAGTGCAAAAATAAAAGGGGAGAGACAATAACCAAGTGAGAAAATCCATAGTGACTAAAGAAAGGCAGGAGTGAAAAAGAAAAGAAAAGAGAGAAGAGAAAGTGCAAAGTGAAAAGAGTTAGTTAAGGCCGGGATGAAGCATGCAACCGTTCAAATACATAATAGAAGCATTTAGCTGTTCAGGTGCATTACATCCCAAACGTGTGGTTGTCTATCTGTTAAACTCTTAAACATTAACAAGTTTGCTATTGTAATTGAGTACAGGAAGCTGGTTAGTTTGTCTGGCATTCTGGCAAGTCACTCGTATAACACCAGGTCGAAACACAAGGCAATCGTGGCTAGCAAAGAATTAGACGCGAGTGTTGTTGATCCACCAAGAGAGATGGTGGAATCTAAGTCCGATTTGAAAGAAAAGGTACATAACTTGAAGCACCAAATGGCTGAAATGCATCAAGAATGGATCAGGGGGCAATCTCAACCGTCATTCCCTAACAATTATATAGAAAACCATGCTTTCATCTCACTACTATCATAATCCCAAGATCCCAGTATTATTGATCTGTCCCCTTAGCATGCACCAGGCTTCACTCCTTACCACCACTATCCCGGCACCTCAAACCAAACTTTCCTGGCTCCACCAGCCAAAGCAGCCGCATACCCTGCTCCGCCAACTACCCCTGTCTTCGTAGCCCCTCTGCGAGCTATCCTCCATTGATCTTCTAGTGAGCTGGAATTCCAAGCCCAAGATAACCAATACTATGCCCCAGAGCCCACCTTCAAAGTCCTGGATAATTACTCGTACACTCCTCATTTTGAACTTCCTGTCAAAGCTGAGAAGCCACCCAAAAATACGGAGCAAGAGGAGATATTTAGGAAGGTAAAGAGCTTGGAGCAGTCGTCGATAAATATGCAAAGGTTAGGAGGCCAAGTGAGTGTGGCTTATAAGGATCTATGCTTGTTTCCTGATATCCAGCTACCTGCTGGATTCAAAATGACTAAGTTTGACTTATACGACGGGCATGGAGACCTCGTGGACCACTTAAGAGAATTTTGCAGCAAAATGAGGGGTGCTGGGGAGAAAGATAAATTTTTGATGGCATATTTTAGTCAAAGTCTGAGTGGTGCAACGTTGGAGTAGTACGCCCTCCAGGACAACAATAGGTGGTACACCTGGGATGACTTGGCCCAGGCTTTTGCTCGACATTTCCAATACAATGTAGAAATTGTCCCAGATCTCCTATCCTTGACTAAGATAGAGAAAAATCCCAGTGAGAGCTTCAGGAAATATGGTTTCCAGTAGAGACAACAGGAGGTACGAGTCAACCCTCCAATGGAGGAAGATGAAATGGTAGATTATTTTCTTCAGGCCTTGGAGCCTACTTACTTTGGTCACCTGATCTCTGCCATAGGTAAGTCTTTCAATAAAGTGGTAAAAATGGGAGGAATGGTGAAGGAAGGGCTCAAATCAAGCAAGATCATGAGTTACTCTGACATCAAAGCAACCACACAAGCGATCCATAATGGCACCGGGGACGTGTTAGGGAAAAAGAAGAAAGAAGATTTTACTATGGTTGTTTTAGGATTGTGGCATTGCACAAAGGTTTCACCCCACCATTACACTCAGTCTCGGCCAACCTCAAACCTACACCCAAGCTCCATATAATCCACCTAAACACTACTTTCCATCCCTTGACCCTCAATATTCAGTCAGGACACCCCAACATCACGTCCACCACACATAGTATATTCTCAACCCCCTCATTACCCGTAATGGCATGCCCCAGCTCCACAAAACCCTTATCTACCTCCACAAACATACCAAAATCCTACTGGTCCAAGATTTTGACCTAGGCCGTAGTATAAAAGGGAAAGGAAGCATCGAAAACAAACTTTCACCCCGCTTGGAGAGTCTTACACTAGTTTGTTTTAGAGGCTAAGGAAGTTGGGTGTTCTAAGGACGATTGAGTCAAAATTACCAAATCCCCCTCCGAAGAACCTGGATTATTCCCTCAGATGTGCATATTGTTCTGATGCTCCGGGCACGACACAAAAAAGTGTTGGCATTTGAAGAGCGCCATCCAAGATCTTATTGATACAAACGAAATTAAGGTTCAAAGGCCGGAAGCACCCAACATCAATCAAAATCCATTGCCAGCCCATGCTGAAATGCACATGATTGAGATAGTGCACAAGGATGGAGAGCCCAAGAAGCCTTTAAAGTCTGTCATAATGATACGTGCTAGTGAAAGTAATCCTATCAAAACTCTAGTTGTTACAAAAGCAACATCTTCGATAGCTGAAGAGCTGACAGACAAGCTAAGCACGCCCAATGATAAGCTGCTTGCGGTAGTCGTGAAGGGGTTCCCAGATGATGTTAAAGCAAAACAAGGAAAGCCGAAAGTGGTCGTGCCGGGGGTAGAAATTTAGCCTATTATAATCGTGGAAGGGGCTCGCATTACCCCTTTTATTATTAAACCTGTGACCCAGCTGCCAATAGATAACACCAAGGATGTTCCATGGAATTACAAGCGAGTGATAGTAACTTATAAAGGGAAATAAGTGGAAGAGGAAGTTAATGAAACCCGGGGGTTGACTCATTTCGGGAGATGCTTTACCCCAGAGGAATTAAGGAAAGCTAAGCCACTCAAAGATAATCCAATCCCGATGAAGAAACCAGTCACCGAAGAGGAGGCGAAAGAACTCTTGAGAAAAATGAAGATGCAGGATTACTCCATCGTGGAATAATTAAGGAAGACACCCGCTCAGATTTCTCTTCTATCATTATTGATACATTCAGACGAGCACTGCTGGGCCCTCATGAAGATTTTGAATGAGGCTCATGTCCCTAATAAGATCATTGTGAACCATTTGGAGAAGATTGCCAAAAAGATATTCGAGGCAAACACGATCACTTTCTTGGATGATGAGCTGTCTTTGGAGGGTACATAACACAATCGAGATCTTTATCTCACAGTGAAATGCGAGGATTCTATGGTCTCGAGGGTACTAGTTAATAATGGGTCCAGTGCAAATATTTGCCCTCTCTCCACTCTGCAAAAGTTGAAAACTGATACTTAAAGGATCCGCAAGAACAATATATGTGTTCGAGGTTATGACGGAAGGGGAAAAGATTCTATTGGTGATATCATGCTTGAACTGACAATAAGACCAGTTGAATTTACTATAGAATAGAATTCCAGGTATTAGATATGGCCGTCTCTTACAATTTGCAGTTAGGAAAGCCCTAGATATATATTGCCAAGGCAGTCCCGTCTTCTCTGCACTAGATGGTAAAGTTCGAATAGGATAGACAATAAATCATTGTGCATGGGGACGAGAATTTATGTGCTTTCCATAATACATTTGTCCTGTTTATTGAAGTCGAAGATGATAAAGGGACCTGGGCCTACCAAGTTTTTGAAACGGTGTCTGTTGAGAAGATTCCAGAGGGGGAGTGTGTTCCAGGTCCAAAGTTAGCCTCCGCAGGCGCCATGGTAGCACCTGAAATGCTGAAGAATGGTTTTTGTACCGGACAAAGGTCTGGGCGATCTTTACAAGGTATCGTGCAGCCAGTGTCTCTACATGAAAATCTGGGTACGTTTGGTATGGGATTCAAGCCCACGGGGGAGGAGGTAAAGAGGGATAAAAGGTTGAAAATGAAGGCATGGTCACTCCCTAAGCCTATCCCACGCCTCTCCAGGTCCATCGTCAAGCCATGGGTCATGAAGCACCCAGTGTCAGCAGTCCAAAGCATGTGGTCGACTTTGATGAAAAGCTGATTGAAAGGTTCCAAAGCCTATTTGATGAGGTGAACATGGTGGAAATTGGGGAAGGTTCCGGCAAAGGAGATGTGTTGTTTATTGGGCCAAAAGTGAAGCTTAACAATTGGAAGGATACTCCTCTCCCCACTCGAAAGGAGTTTTGGTAGTTTGCTTTGTTTTCCTTTCTGTTATCTGGATTATTCTAGAGTTGTAATCTAGATTTTTATTTTTTGCTTGTTTTGATGTACAAACCCTTCTATTCTTTATTTTCAATGAAATGCAATTTCCCTTTTTCCATTACTTCTAATAGTTTCATTTTTGGCTTTCTTTGTACAGTTCTTTATATGCTGGTCTCAATGACATGACATGCAAGAGAAATTTTCGGCCATGTCTTAAAAGCCAATCTAACTCTGAAATAATAATCCAAGAAGTAGAGTGCGATGATGAAACTGAATATGATGAAGAGGCAGCATTTGAGGAAATTAGTAAAGAACTAAATCACTTTGAAGAGAAACCCAAGCCTAATTTGAATGAAACTGAAGAAATCAATTTAGAGGATCCAGATAATATAAGGGAAACCAAGATAAGTGTACACCTGGAACCATAAATCAAGGAAGAAATAATCAAAGCACTGTTTGAATATAAAGATATTTTTGCATGATCATATGATGACATGCCGTGTTTGAGCACTGACTTGGTAGTTCACAAATTTCCAACTTATTTGGCATTCCCTCATGTCAAGCAGAAGTTAAAGAAGTTCAAGACTGATATGAGTGTGATGATCAAGAAAGAAATCATAAAATAGTTAGATACAAAGGTCATTCGGGTTACTCAATATCCCACTTGGTTAGCTAATGTTATGCCATTTCCAAAGAAGGATAGTAAGATCAGGGTGTGCGTTGATTAATGCGATATCAACAAAGCAATTCCAAAGGATAACTTCCCTTTGCCAAATATCTACATCTTAATTGATAACTCTACCAAGCATGGGATCGGGTCTTTTGTGGATTTCTATGCGGGATATCACCAGATCTTGATGGATAAGGAAGATGCAAAAAAAATAGCGTTCATCACGCCATGAGGAAAATATTGCTACCAGGTAATTCTATTTGGTTTGAAAAATGCTAGGGAAAATTATATGAGGTTGATGACAACCGTATTTCATGACATGATAAATAAGGAAATTGAGGTCTCTATGGATGATGTGATCATAAAGTTAAGACAGCAGACCTACCATGTCGGGGACTTGAGAATGTTTTTACAGAGGCTCCGCACCTCAAGCTCAACCCTGTAAAATGTACATTTGGTGTTCCGTCTGAGAAACTATTGGGGTTCATAGTCAGTACGAGGTATTGAGTTATATCTGTCAAAGATCAAAGCCATCAAAGAATTTCCATCGTCGAGGAATAAGACTGGGGTGAAGAGTTTGCTCGTGCGATTAAACTACATCAACAAGTTTATTGCTCAATTCAAGACAACGTGTGAGCCCATCTTTAAGTTGCTGAAGAAGGATTATGTGGTCAAATGTACTGATGAGTGCCAAGAGGCATTTGATAAGATCAAGGGGTACTTGTAAAACCTACCTATGTTGGTCCCGCCGGAGCACGGGAGACCTTTGATCCTCTACTTAAAGGTCTTGGATAATTTATTCGGTTGTGTGTTGGGTCAAGATGACATCACTGGCAAGAAGGAGCAAGCCATTTATTATCTAATCAAGAAGTTCACTTTCTACAAAGTCAAGTATACCCTCCTTGAAAGGACATGTTGCGCCCTGACTTGGGTGGCACAAAATTTGAAGCATTATTTGTCGTCCTACATTACTTACCTTATTTCTCGGATGGATCCTCTAAAGTGTATTTTTAGAAGCCTATGCCCACAGAAAGACTTGCAAAGTGGCATATTTTGCTCACAAAATTTGACATCATCTACGTGACCCGCACTGCGATGAATGCCTAAGCTTTGGCCGAGAACGCGGTGGATGAAGAGTATGAGCTGTTGAGAACTTATTTTCCTGATGAAGAGGTGATGTATATTGACAAGGTGGAGTAGGATGACAAGACAGGTTGGAAACTTTTCTTTGATGGAGCTGCTAGCATGAAAGGTGTCGGAATAGGAGTTGTGCTCATTTCTGAATTAGGGCATCACTACCCTGTTACAGTCCAGCTTCATTTCTATTGTACCAACAACAAGGCTGAATATAAGGCATGCAATCTGGGTTTGAGGTTAGCTGTATACATGGGGGTTCAGGAAGTATTGGTTTTGGGAGATTCAGATCTTTTGGTGCACCAGATTCAGGAAGAATGGGAGACTCGAGATTTGAAGCTCATACCGTATCAACAATGTCTGCATGATCTTTGTCAATGATTCAGAGCAGTAGAGGTTACATATTCCTAGGACCTAGAATGAGTTTGCCAATGCCTTGGCTACTTTAGCATCAATGTTACACCATTCGGATAAGGCTTATGTCGACCCTCTACATATTCAAGTTCGTGATCAGCATGCCTATTGTAATATGTTTAAGGAGGAACTTGTTGGTGAAACTTGGTTCCATGATATCCGGGAATACTACATCAAAATGGGGGTGTACCCGATACAAGCCACAGTGACCAAAAGAGAACAATTCGACGCCTGACTAGTGGGTTTTTCTTAAGTAGGGGAATCTTGTACAAGAGAACTCCAGTTCTTGGATTGTTGAGGTTTATAGATGCTAAACAAGCTTCGACCATCATGGCCTAAGTTCATTCTGAAGTTTGCGAGCCGCATATGAGCGGATATATTTTGGCAAAGAAATTTTTTCTAGTAGGGTATTATTGGCTCACCATGGAACAATATTGCATTAGCTTTGGACGTAAATGTCATCAATGCCAGGTGCACGGTGATCTGATTCATTCTCTGCCATCTAAGTGGCACACAATATCCGCACCTTGGCCCTTTGTTGCTTGGGGCATGGATGTCATTGGACCAAGCCAGCAGCATCGAATGGGCATAGGTTTATTCTGGTGGCCATTGATTATTTCACCAAGTGGGTTGAAGCCGTAACTTTCAAATCCGTGACCAAGAAGGCAGTGGTGGATTTTGTCCATTCAAATCTCATTTGCTGGTTCGAAATCCCCATGGTAATCATTACAGACAATGCTACTAATCTCAACAGTCATCTGATAAAAGAGGTATTCCAATAGTTCAAGATTATGTATCGAAATTCCACTCCGTATCGCCCCAAGGCAAATGGAGAAGTTGAGGCGGCTAACAAGAATATAAAGAAGATACTTCGTAAGATGGTGCAAGGTTCTAGGCAATGGCATGAAAAGTTGCCTTTTGCTTTGCTGGATTCTCGCACTTCAGTAGGTGCAACTCCTTATTTGCCGGTATATGGGACTGAAACATTTATACTCGCGGAAGTCGAGATTCCATCCCTTTGGATTATTGCTGAAGCTAAAATTGATAATGATGAGTGGGTCAAAACACGATTGGGAAAGTTAAGCCTGATTAATGTGAAAAAGATTGGCGGTAGTTTTTTGTGGTCAATTGTATCAGAAGAGAATGGTAAGAGCATACAACAAGAAGGTGCATCCCCCCAAAATTCAAAATGGGTCAGCAAGTATTGAAACGCATACTTCCACATCATGCTGAGGCTAAAGGAAAATTCGACCCAAACTGGCAGAGGCCGTTTATTGTAACGAGAGTGTTATCCAATGGTGCTTTGTGTTTAACAAATATAGAAGGCAAATATGTAGATATGGATGTCAATTCTGATGCAGTCAAGAGATATTATGTATGATTTCTTTGGTTTGTCTTCAATTGTGTTGTTTATATTTGGCATTATTTCGAGATTGGAATGACGAAGGAATTTTGTTTTGTTATCTAAACATTTTTATCCTTTGTTACCCCTTTTGAGACTTATTTATTTTCTTTCATACACCTCTTTCGGAATTGGAAGTAGAGTTTAAGAATAGAAAGAAAAGAAAAAGAGAGAGAAAAAGAAGAAAAGTAAAAAAAGGAAGAAAAAGAAAGCAAAAGAAAAAGTAAAAAAAAAACAAAGCAACTCTTATGTCTTGAACTACGTTCGACCTGATTCCTTTTAAGGATACATAGGCAGCCTCTAGGTTCGGTCCCATCAAAATAAAAATCCAAAATTCCACAGAATCGAAGAAAATGGGGCAGAAGTTGTGGTTTTGCAAAAGATCTGATTCCAAAAGTTGTATTTTGAACCCTGTTATTTCAAATTGTTTTTAAGCCTGCATGTCGCCTTTTTTTCTAATCCCGTCCAAAAGCCCGCACCCCAATCCAAAGAAAGATCTTCAGATCAATCCTTGAGGATACCAAGTCAAGTGAGATAGATGTATGATTCGCATCATGGGTAACACTCCGTTCTATACAAGGAAAAATGAATAAATAAGAAAGTCTTATTGGTGAAAACCCTCACGGGCACCGTAAGGCGATGGAAATCTGAGAGAAAGTTACAATGAGAGAGTCTTATTGGCAAAAACTCTTATGGGCATTGTAAGGAGATGGTGAGTTGGGAGATGAACAAATGAGAGAGGTTTGCTGGTGAAAACCCTTCAGGGCACTACAAGCCGAATGAGGTTTGTGACTTTGCAGAGAGATTCAATTTCGAAAATCCCAATTTCGAAGTATGAAGACGGGGCGTGAAATAAAATATGATTAGGTGAATGGTATGGGCTGATTAATCCAAAATGCATGTCATGATCACTGGATCTTGCCCGCTTCACTCAGATAAGTCTCTTTTCCATTCTTCCTCAAATAGTCATCTTTGCCTAAAATTTTCTCTTCATTCTTGTTTCTCGAAGTCATTTTGCTTTGTTTTCTTTTAGGTCTACTTCTCTAAGTCTTTTTCAGTGTTAGCCTTGTTAAGCATGCAAGAATAGATTTCAAAGCTTATTACCGACTTTCAGTTGCATAAAGCAATGTGTGGCCAGAGCACATCTGAATAGAACGATTCAAAATGAGAAATAGGGTGTTAATGGGAGTTCAAGTGTTCAGGTGATTTCGTGGATTTTGAGGAAATATAAATGTTCAAAATTAGAAGGAAGGAGATGTAAAACAGTAGGATGAGTGTAAACTACTCGGGTAATGCATGTTTCTGTGGTTGAGGTTCAGTCAGAAGGTCAAACAATGCTTTGCTAGCCTAAAGCAGCTAATCGGAACAAAAGCATAGCAGTGGAAAGGCCACCACCTTCAGTAGGAATGCCGCAAACCAATCACCATATTTTTAAAACTAATAAGATTTTCTTTGATTAAAATAGGGGCAGGATTTTGTTTGTTTCTCCAGAAACTCTTCATGAGGAAAGCGTGTGCCGGATAGGTTTAGTTTAAATTTTCAGGACCCGCCTGGATAATGGGATCCAATTTTCAAATTTTCAGGACCTTCCTAGATAATGGGATGTAGTTTAACATTTAGGACCCTCCTAGATAATGGGATGTAGTTTAAAGTTCAGGATCACCCTGGATAATGGGATGTAGTTTATAGTTCAGGACCCTCCTGGATAATGGGATTCAGCTTTAAGTTTCAGGACCCCCCTGGACGATGGGATTTAGTTCAAGTTTGAAGACCCTTCTGGATAATGGGACGTAGCTTAAAGTTTAGGACCCTCTTGGACAATGTGATTTAGCTTTAAGTTTCAGGACCCTCCTGAATAATGGGATTTAGCTTCAAGTTTTCAGGACCCTCCTGGACAATGGGATTTAATTAAAGTTTTAGGACCCTCTTGGATAATGGGATTTAGCTTTAAGTTTCAGGGCCCTCCTGGAAAATAGGATTTAGTTCAAGCTTTTAGGACCCTCCTGGACAATGGGATTTAGTTTTAAGTTTTCAGGACCCTCTTGGATAATGGGATTTAATTTCAAATTGTCAGGACCAGCCTGGATAATGGAATTTAGTTTAAATTTTCAGGACCCTCTTGGAAAATGGGATACAATTTCATGCTATCAGGACCCTCTTGGATAATGGGATATAGTTTTTGAGTTTTTAGGACCCTCCTGAATAATGGGATCTAATTTAAGCTTTCAGGACCCTCCTGAATAATGGGATCTAATTTAAGCTTTCAGGACCCTCCTAGATAATGAGATTTAATTTAAAATTATCAGGGCCCTCCTAGATAATATGATTTAACTTAAATTGTTAGGACCTCCTAGATAACGGGATGTAATTGAGTTGTCAGGACCCTCCTAGATAATGGGATTTAATACTTAACTCGACAGGACCCTCCTAGATAATGGGATACACTTTCAAGCTGTCAGGACCTTCCTGGATAATACGAAGCAGTTCGAGTTGTCGAGACCCTCCTAGATAATAAGATTTAGCTTTTAAATTCTGAAAGATCTTTTGGTCAATATGATCCGACTAACATTTATAGAGTTTCCCGGTACCAAATTGGGGTAGAAAGATTTTTTTTTTGTTTTGTCTGTTTTGTCATAGTAGAAGGCAACCACCTAGAGAACAAGGAACTCATTCAAGTATTTGTCAAATAACAGGCACCCACCTGGAAATTAAGGGAATTCATTTCAAGTATCAAGTCAAGTAGCAGGCACCTACCTGGAGAACGAGGGAATACATTTCAGAGTTAAGTTCAGAGTCCAAGACAACAACAGGGGCCTGCCTGAAGAATGGGATCAATTCAAGTTAGAAATAATAGAAGCTCACCTCAAAAGTGCGATTCAACAGTTCAAGATGCGTGGCAGAACTGCTGAAGTTCAAGATCAAGCTTGAAGACATATTGTAACGACTCGGTCATTCGTTTAAGAATTAACACCCCAATCCTCTAGTAACTGCATTCCCTATATTTTTTCCTCTATTGTGAGTTGCCGGGAGGATTTATTTGGAGTTTCGAAGAGTTTTGGGACACTTAGTCCCCAAAATGAGAGTTTACGTTTTAGAATTTGGACTGTAGTCGGAGTAGTGTGAAGACGGCCTCGGAATGGAATAATGCTGGTTCTGTTAGCTCCGTTGGGTGATTTTGAGCTTAGGGCCGTGTTCGTATTTTGTTTTGTCGGTCCGTAGCTTATTTAGGCCTGAAATGCCGAAAGTCAAATTTTTGAAGTTTCCGGTTCGATAGTGAGATTTTGATCTAGGGGTCGGAATGGAATTCCGAGAGTTGGAGTAGCTTCGTAGTGTTAAATGTGACGTATGTGCAAAATTTCAATCATTCGCACGAGGTTTGTTAGACTTTTTGATCGAATGCGGAATTCGAAAGTTTTGGAATCCTTAGGCTTGAATCCGAGAGTGTTTTGATGATTCGATGTTGTTTTGAGTGTTCCAAAGATTTTAACAAGTTTGAATAGTGGTATATGACTTGTTCGTACTTTTGATTAAGACCCCGGATGCCTCTGGATGATTCTGAATTGTTGACGGGAAGTTGAGAGTTAGAGTGTGCAGCTGAAGCTACTGATTTACTGTCATAACCGTACCTGCGGATTGGAGAACGCAGGTGTGGAACCATGGAAGCGGGTGGTCAGCCGTAGATGCGGCCAGATGAGGGAAATCTAGAAGCCGTAGGTACGGAAGGTGCAAGCACCTGCGAGATCGCAAATGCGGTAAGTTAGTCGCAGGTGCGGAAGTTTGGGTTTTAATGAATTGTCACAGTTGTGGAAGTTTGGGTTTTAATGAATTATCGTAGGTGCGGTTTATTTTTCGCATAAGCGGGACAGAAGGTGCAGTCCCATGGTCGCAGAAGCAGAAACCGCTGGGCAGAAAAAGAAAAAATTGAGGGTTTGAGTTCATAAGTCGGAAAATCGAATTGGAGCTCGGTAGAGGGCAATTTTGGGAGGAATTTGAAGATAAAATTAGTGGGTAAGGATTCCTAATTCCTTTCTAGTAGTATTCCATTAATCTATTGTTAGTTTTAACATTTAATTTCGGGATTTGGATGAAAAAATTGGGAGAAGGTTGAGAAAAGTTCTTAAGCCTAATTTTGGGATTTTGATCGAGGTTTTGGTGTCAGATTCGAGTAATTTTTGGACAAGTGTTCTCATGAGTGAATGGGTGTTCTAAATTGGTGACTTTTACCCAATTCAGAGACGTGGGCCCGGGGGAGTTTTTGAGCGATTTTCTTAATTTCGCGTATTAGCTTCGAATTAATTAGTTGAGTTAGTTACTTGAATTTATATTTACATAATGTAATTAATTTGAATAGACTTGGGACATTTGGAGTCGAGTACACGTGGCAAGGACATGATTTTGAGTTGATTGAGCTGGTTCGAGGTAAGTGGCTTGCCTAACCTTGTGTGGGGAAACTCCCCTTAGGATTTAGTATCGTTGATATATTAAATTCCTTGTACGTGAGGTGACGAGTGCGTACATGTGCTAATTGCTGAAAATTGTATTTTCCTTAAATAATTATAACTGTGTTTTTCTTCCCTGTTTATACTACTTGCAATTTAAGCCTACTGTTAGCCTAGGAAATGCATGTCTAATTGACTTAATTGCTTCACTTGCTCAAACTGCTTTATCTGAATTCTGTGCAGCATGCTAGGTTAGAAATACCTGTTTTATCTTTGTATGAAATTTGAACTGAATTGAATATTCTTCGTGTTGCTGCTGTTTGTTTACTTTGGGATAGCGGGACGGTATCCCGGGAGATCCCCCCTGCATGTTTACTTTGGGAGTACGGATTTGGATTCCGGTAGATCACCCTGCACTTTTATATTGGAACTACGAAACTTCAGCCGGTAGATTCCCCCAGTACTGGGTAATTACATTTGGGACTACGGATTGGGATTCTGGTAGTTCCCCGCGCACTACGAGTTGGACTATGGGACGACCCTTGGGAGATCCACTGGATATTTATATTTGGTACTACAGGACGGTATCCTGGAAGATCCCCGGTTGTTATCTCTGTGTTGAGTTGTATTTCCCTTCTATGATTATTTTGTCTCTGTTGCAGTTGTTGTTACTCTTGTTACCTTGTATTGCTTTAATAGTGTTTCTTTCCTCATATATTATTGTACATGACCGGTAAGGCCCTGACCTTCCTCGTCACTACTCGACCGAGGTTAGGCTTGGCACTTACTGGGTACCGCTGTGGTGTACTCATGCCCTTTCCTACACATGTTTTCATGTGTAGATTCAGGTACTTTGACTCAGCCCTACTACTCTTGAGGCGAGGCGATTCTCTAGAGACTTCGAGGTATATCTGTCGCGTCCGCAAATCGAGGAGTCTCTTTCCATTCTATCTTGTAGTGGTAACCTTTCTATCTTTTCTATTGATTTAGACGTTCTGGACTTAGAGCATTTTATCATATTTGTAGCTTGTGATTGATGGGATTCCAAGTTTTGGGAGTTTGTTCAGTTTTGAGATCTTGTATTGTATATGCCGAGCAGCATCTTAACACTTTAATATTATTATCTTCAGTTTTATTAGCTTATCCATAGTTCTTCTAGTTTTAATCTGTTGTTTTTCTTTTTCCACAAATTGTTAGGCTTACCTAGTCGTAAAGACTAGTTGCCGTCACAATAGTTCATGGAGGACGAACTGGGGTCGTGACAAATATAGACAGGAATCTTGTAACTCATAGATGATAGATTTGCCTAGATTCTTTTCATTTTGGTTTCAGTGTAATAAGGAGTTCAGCAAGCAGTAACAGCAGCAACAGCAGTGAAATCACAGCTTTCCGGTAGTCCCATCTACCAAAACATTCAGAACTACACTGACCCGATTCCTTATAGCCAATGATATGTAGGCAATCACGGAAGCAAGGTTCGGTCAGACTTTTCAAAAATGCTTCCCACGGAATATCCAAACGGGAGAAAATTGCTCGTATTCGCTCACTTTAGTTTTGCCCGAAAACTCTTCGTGTTTACGAGCAAAGAGGGGTAGCTGTGAGCACGTGATTTTTGCCCGACCAAAATACTCCTATAAAATCACAAAAGATAGTTTTTCTAGTTTATTTTATTTTTGTAGAATTTTTAGGAATATCTGCTTAATTGCTTGTATTTTAGTTTGCATTTTGCATATATTAAAAGTATAGAAAATACCCGAAAAATATATATATTCATGTTTCATGTGTTGCATTCTTAGGTTGATAGTTGCATTTTTTAGTTTAAATCGTTAAATAATTGCATCAATAAACAAAATTCAAAATATAAATTATTCCATATATTAGCTTTAGTTTTATAAATTAGTACCTTCTTTCATTAGTTCTAAATCAATTAATTATTTTAGTATTAGAATCAGATAATTAAGTCGATTTTATATTACTATGTATTTTTTAGGATTTAATTTAGGTTTAATTAAGTTTGTTAATAATTAGTATTTTAAATTAAAGGAAATTGAGTCAATGCAATAAACAAAGAAGGGGAGATTTGGTCTTAAACTCGATTTGGGCCTCTAAACCTATTAAGCCCAGCCCCC
>MU699324.1:39546-85090 GCA_026770625.1 Nicotiana glauca | reverse complement strand
AAGGAGAAAGGTGCACTGTTTTGAAAAAGGAAGAGCCACTTGAATTGAAAAAAAATATAGTTGGATTGTTGTGAAAAAAAATTCCTTGATAAGTGGTGGCTCTTAACGCAAGTGTGCTTGAAGAAGAATGGGGTTTTTTACATTGATGTGAAGGTGGAATTTTGGTTTGACATAAGTATGGGGTTTAAATGTTAGAATGTATGTATTAAAGTGCTTAGGGAGGTGTAGTCACTCTTATATCTAAATGTATCCTACCCGTCCTATAGCCTACATTACAACCAAATAAAGTCCTAATTGATCCAAGATTGAATGAGCTCGATTAGAGGAGTAATACACTACGGGCAAGCTTATGGTGCATCTTTTGTGGCATATGAATGTTATTTCTGAGAGTGAGTGAATTCGTTTTATCTTGAGTTCCTAAGTGTTCTTAAATTTTATTCTGTGGAACTACTCTCTTGTGTTGTGTGAGGGCACTTGATTCATGAAGGAAAGGTAATGTCAGTGACCTCTATGTTAGAGTAAGTAGGTGAGTTGTGAATAAGGCGTGGCACTTGTGAGTCAAATCTTGAGGTGAAGATGTTACACTTTTGTGCTTAGTCTATTTTAAATACTCTTGGTGTGATGAGTTAGGATAATTGTTTAAAAAGGTCGTGTCTATAAAAAAAAATGTAGTTTGATTGCTCGAGGACGAGCGATGGGTTAAGTGTGGGGTGTTGATAATAGGTAAATTAGACTATAATTAGGCCCTAAAGAACCACATTTTTGTATAGCTTTTATGGTAAAAAGTGACAACAAAATGCTCTGATTAGTGCTTTTCATGCTTTGCAGGCTATATCCAATAAAAGAAGTCCGTGGAGTACTTTTGGGATCAATTACGGAAAAAAGGAGGCCAATCATACAATATCCACAAAGTGCACCAAGCGAAGGGACAAAACCAGAACTAAAGCTGGTCTGCCGCTGTCAAGGGGGTAACCGCGGTAGGACCGCGGCAGAACACTGCTGTAGATTCTGAAGGCCACTCTGGTCGCGGTCCTGGCGTAACAGCGGTAGGACCGCGGCAGGACGCGTAAACTTTAGGTACCAAAGTGCAAAACATAGGATTTTAAGTCCTAAACCCTATATTAAACGAAGGAAACCGACCAAGAAAGGGAGAATGATTTTTGGAAGTGAAAAACATCAGAAGGAAGGGCAAGAGGCAAGGAGGATCATTGGGCATCAATCTTTTATCTTCTTCTTTGTTCTTTTACCGTTGAATATGAATTCTTTTGTGATTTTTGTTATTTTCATGAGTAGCTAACTTTTCTAATCTAAGATTTTGGTGGAACCCGTTGGGGATGAATTTATTATGATGTTAATATAGTATTGATTGGTTGTTAATATCTATTTGTTCAACTACATTCTTGTTGTAGTTGATTGAAGGGCCCTCAATTAGCTGTGCCTATTTATTATGTATCTACTTGAGAGAGAGTGCATATTAAGGTAGTTGTTTGAACAACATCACTCTCGGAGTATAGACGAGAGTCATAACCGAGGGTTTAGAGGTTGGATTAGAGATAACGATACCTCGGGTGCAATCTAAGTGAACTGTAATGCGAATCTAGCTAGCGTAGCTTGAGAGAGTGCGTCTAGTAAATTATCATAATTGCTTGAGAGAGATTTATGATAGCTGGAGAGTTCATGATTGATAGAGGCAACTAAGTCAACGTTATAAGAAACATACAACCAAGGAAATCAACAATGGGGGAAACCATTACCTTAGACCTTTATTCCAATTGTTTACAATTCAAGCATAGTTAGTTTTCAGCTGTTTATTTATTTTCAATCTCGTCTTCTTGGTGATATTAAATAGATACAGCTAATACTTAGTTCTCTGTGTGATTCGACTCCGGACTTTTAAACCGGATTATATTTGCAGCGACCGCTTATCCTTTAAAGACTAGAGTTGGGTGTGATCAGGTGACAACACAATGATCTCTTCTCTTTCTATATTTTACTTCACAATTCACTTCAGAACTCGAGCCAATGCTCTAGAGGTTCGATTATCACTTTTGTTGTCACAACTCATTTTACAACTCGAGCGAATGCTCTAAAAGTTCAATTGTAACTTATACTTTCACAATTCCGCTATACAACTTGAGCCAACGCTCCTCAGTGTTCATAGGTCACAATTCTTTCCACAAACTTTATACAACAATTAGAAAATCTTCACCAAGGCATGAATAATACAACGAAATCATGAAAATCACAATATAAGACTCACGGTCATGCTTGATACCAACGTATAGATACTCGTCACCATGCATATACGCCGTACTCAGAAAGAAGCAAATAACAAATAGGACACAACTCCTAATCCCTCAAGCTAAGGTTTGACCAAACACTTACCTCGATGCCACGAACACAATTCACGATTCAATTATAGCTTTACCCCTTGATTCCACCACCAATTCGCTTGTATCTAGTCACAAGTTACTTAATTACATCAATAAACACCAAATGAATCAATTTGAGTGCATAAAAATGAGTTTTCCAAAGTTTTGCCCAAAAAGTTGAAAATCTCCCCCGGGCCCACATGGTCAAAATTGGAGGTTCGAACCAAAACCCGATTACCCATTCCTCCACGAACCCAAATATATAATTTATTTTAAAATCGGGCCTCAAATTGAGGTACAAATCCCTAATTTTTGAAAAGCCTAGGTTCTACCCAAAACTCCCAATTTTCCCCGTAAAAATCTTTGATTTAAAGTTGAAATTATGTTAAAAGATGTTAATGATTGAAGAAAACTAGTTAAAAATGACTTACAATCGATTTGGAGAAGAAAAGTTGTTTGAAAATCGCTTCTTATATTTTTGGGGTCTTAAAAATTGAAAAATAACTGAAAATCCCGTCTAAATATACTGCCCTCAGATGCCCTGTGCGGACCGCACAAAATCAACCGCGGCCGCACAGGCTTCCTATGTTCTACAGTGATAGGCCTTAGTTTTTTTGCCATAACTTTCTCTACAGATGTCCAAATGCCTATTCTAATATATTTCTGAAAACTAGATTCAAAGCTCTACAACTATTATTTTTGAATCATCCTCAAATTCCTCGTAGATCAAACGATATGAGCTTCCGAAGTCGCACCAGTGAACCTATGCGGACCGCAAAAAATGGAGTGTGGCCGCACAGTCACCAGTGCGGACAGCACAAAATCTACCGCGGTCAGCACGGCGGGTTCAGAGGTTTCCACTTCTCTGAACCTGCAACATCCATATTTTTAAGCCTAAGACATCCCGTGACCTATTCGAAACTCACCCGAGCCCTCGGAACTCCAAACCAAGTTGGCATACTAACTCAAAAACATCATATGGACCTACTCGTGCGATCACATCATCAAAATAATATGTAAAATCATGAATTAAATCTCAAAACTCAATATTTTCATCAAGAACTCTCAAAGTTCAAAACTCTTCAACCAGAAGTCCAACTCACGTTAAATAAACTCTGTTTTTCACAAAATTTCATAGTTATCTGTCAAATACTATAAGAAGTTTGTACCGGGCTCCGGAACCAAAATACGGGCCCGATAATAATGTTTTCAAACATTAATTCTTTTCTTCATTTCTTAGAAAATTCAGCAAAATAATTTTTTTCAAAAATTAATTTCTAAGGCTTGGGACCTCGGAATTCATTTCTGGGCATACGCCCAAGTCCCATATTTTACTGCGGATCTCCCGAGATCGTCGGGACACAGATCCGGATCCGTTTTCTCAAAATATTGACCCAAGTCAACCGTAATCAAATTTTTAACTCTAAAAATTTCTATTTCTCATATTTTCGCATAGAATGCTTTCCGGATATAGGTCCGGACCACTCATGTAAATCAAAGTGGGGTAACAAGGAGGTTTTTAGGCATCAAAATACTGAATTCACTTGCAACACAAAAAGGTCATCACACGAAGTTTGGGGACCATCTTTGTAAGGATAGATATGAGCCATTAATGAACCAAGGTCCTCCTTGGAGGGCTTTGAACATGTTTTCTTCTAGGGTAAATTTAACTATGTAATAGTGTGATCCTAGATCAATTAAGGGAAAGGATTCTAGTATTTCCACATATCCTGTAGCTTCTTTTTTAGATAGAGATGTTGAACACGTTTTCCTAGTAATTTGATAATGAGTGAGTGCCTCCATGGATAATAGATACGCTGTAACTCCTCCAATGATAGGTTTACTTGCAAGTCCTCTTGTTGATTTTTGTGTTATTGGTCCATGGTTTCAGTAGTGTTAGTCATTTCTATTTCTCTTGGTATGGTTGGGAGTTGCATAGAAATGGGGTGTTCAGGGGAATTTGATAGGAGAATTGATTTGAATGTTAGGAATAGGATCATGGGGGATGGTGAGTGGGATAGAGTTTGATCCATCAGTAGATGGAGTGAGAGATGAATCTGGTGGTTTTGGAGGAATAGAGGAAAGGGACATTAATGAGGATGTAGAGAGCATTTTCCTTTTTTAAAGAATTTTTTAGTCTTCTTGGACCATCTTCACGTTAAAGCTATGCGTTCCTGTTGCCTTATAGATTATTTGTGGCTGGCTTTCCTTTTCCTTCCCTTCACTTTTTTCCCCTTCATTTTCCAAGTTTTATTTGGTGGTTTTGTGTACTTCCACGCTATATTGATTCTATCCTTTAAAAAGTAGATGATATTTCAAATGCTCTCACTTTAATAATGTTGGTTGTAGATCTGGTACTAAAGTTTATGCGCATAATCCTTTCTTGGTTCATAGTTCATTTTTCATCTTACAAATTATTCTCTATGCACCTGTAATTGATTCATTTTTATTACTATTACTCTTCTGAATGTAGTGCCCTCCAGATCTTTAACTTATGAAATGTAATCAGATTATCCAAGGATAATTTTTCTCCAAAATCCATTACTTCTTCCGTGACTATCCAGAGTTAACGCGTTGAAGGGCTTTCCCACTTGATATCTATTTATTGTAGTTTCAATGTATGTTAGTTTTCCCTTAAGCATGCATATACGTATAGTTGGCTATTCTTAATATTACATATAAATGAATATGTTTTTGAATTTGTATATTGTGGAGGGAAGTGGTGACTGCGAATAGATTTTACAGTCATAAAAGTATAGTATAGTATTGTAGTTGTGGATAGAGTCCACTAAGATTGAGTTATAAAGCATTTCTAGCTGTCCCATTGTCGAATTACAGCATCAATATCATGAATGAATGATATCTCTCATTGTCAGGATTTGCCCTGAATTTCTAATCTATTAGGACTCTCTTTCTTGAAGGAATGGAAAAAGATTTCTAAAAGGTTTAAATCTCCTTAATATGTCTTATCCTTTTCTTGGAAGACAACTTTTGTACATCTATAAATTAAGGATCTCTACTTCTCACAAGAGCACCAAAAAAATAAAAAATATCCACAATGTAGTCATTAAAGAGTTTTGTTTGTGGGGAGATTTTTCTCTCGGTAGTTTTTCTTCTTTTATATTAGTTTTATCATATGTAGATCAATTAACCAAACCATTATAAATAATTATGCTTAGTTTAGTATATTATTCTTTTGTCTTCTAATTTATCGTCCACCAAGCTTTGCATTGTCAGTTTCCGCATGCACCATTTTATTTCGATCCCAACACTCATAGCATCTAAATTTTTCTCTCCCTTGATGAAAAAGGTATTTCTATTTGAATACCATGTAAATGAGGATGGGATTCACATAGACAAGCACACATATAGATTCCAGCAAGAATCACGCTCATGGAGCCATTTGCAAATATATGTGACGACCCGACCTGTCGTCTCATGAGTTATCGATCCGTTTCTCCCATTTTTTGCTTCTTTATGCTTCATTATCCGTGTCTTGTGTGATCACGTTGGTTTGAAGAGGTTTTGGTAGGAAATGAGACACTTATTCTCTTTAAGGAATGCTTACTTTGGAAAAGTCAACCGGATGTTGACTTATGCGTTAGAGGGCTCGGATGTGAATTCCGATGATTCGGTTAGCTTCGGGGATGATTTTGACTTAGGAGAGTGAGCGGAAGTGGTTTTGGAGGTCCGGTGTAGAATTAGGCTTGAATTGGCGAAGTTAGCATTTTGATCTGAGGGTCAGAATGGAATTCTGATAGTTGTTTTAGCTTCGTTATGTGATTTGGTATGTGTGTGTAAAATTCCAGGTCATTCGGAGGTGATTTGGTTGGGTTTTTGATCAAATGCATGTTTTGGAAGTTTTAGAAGAACTTAGGCTTGAATTCGAAGTAATTTGATGGTTTTGGAGCTGTTTGAGGTGGTTTGATGATTGGAACAAGTTAAAGTGATGTTTTAGGATGTGTTGGTGCTTTTGGTTGAGGTGTCGGGGGCCTCGTGGTGATTTCGGATGGCTAAGCGGGAAGAAGTTGGACTTGTGTGGTTGCAGAAATTTCTGCTGTTGCTGGTATTTTTGCACCTGCGAAATGGGGACCGCAGGTGTGGTCTCGTAGGTGCGAAAAGGGAGGCCGCAGGTGCGAGTTTTGGTCTGTGCAGCAGTTTCCGCAGAAGTGGACGAGGAGCCGCATCTGCGAAGTCGCAGATGCGGAATTATTGTCGCAGAAGCGACTCCTACGAAATTTAATGATTTCCGCAGATGCAGAGCTTTAGCCGCAAAAGCGGTACTGCAGAAGCGGTAATTTGACCGCAGATGCAGTTATGACTGGCCGGCTTGAGGTGAGTTATGAATCTAAATGATGTCATGAGGATTTGAAACCCCGGATTTACACATCTTAGTGCTATATTGAGGTGAGATACGTACTTGATGACGAGCGCAGGGTCGTTTACTATTGGGGATTGGGACTTGGTCCGTCCCAAGTGATGTATTTACCGCGTAATTGATTGAAACTTATTTGATATCTGTAAAGCCCCATAACATTTAAATGTTTATTTGGGCTAACTATGTGCCTAATAACGTTGAGGTACCCTCCTGGTGTAAATAAGACCCAATTAAAACTATCATGGGCATCAACTCTAAGGGATAATTATATTGAAGCTTTTGTGTATTATAGAATGGCAAGTCAACAAAGTACTACTTACCCTACCATGTGAGAGAATATTGCAGCATCTACTTTTGGCAAAAAAAATAATTATATGAGGAGAATGATAGTCCAAAAGCATCTTATAAAGTGGGTTTACAACGTGAGGATGAAAAACAAGTTCAATGTTTTAATAAATGAGATGGTGACATAAGGGTCCTTTTAAGACAATATAATATTTGAATCACTTGACTTATTAGGGATTATTGGCTTATTAAAGGGCAACAAAACATGGTCTTCTTCTGTATTTGAAAACGCTAGTGACACTGAAGAGGGCTGATGAACTTGAATCCCACAAGTGTTTTTTTTTATCAGCAAATAAGCAGTAACAACAATAGCAAGAATATTGTTCCAATTTTATTCCAAGGGTTCCTCCCAAGAACTTTAAGATGAGGATTTCTAGGATTTGTTCAAGAGGTAATTTCTTGTCTTTTGTTCAACTATGATGAACATAGAGGTTAATGAAGGTATTTAGGTGTTGAAAATATCTTTTAAATTGTGGATTAAGTGAATTTGCGAAATGTTTATTCTTGAAATTTAATAAATAGGTGCAGAAGGTCATGACTTGTACTTTGGGGTTGTGAAATAGTTGAATATTGTTATTCATAATTTTTTAATAACTTAATTATTGGGTATTGAATTATTAAGGTCATTAGATGGAAGAAAGGGGGGTTTTGAATTGAGGATAGTCTAGCAGCTATGTCCTGAACTCTATATGAGTTGGATTACGTTGAATTCAATTGGATTTAAAATAAAATGGTTATTATCATGTAGATTGAATCAAGATGAGGGCGTCGAAGGTTCTTGCATGTTATGGAAGCCTAGAATAAGGTAAGTTAAGATGTACCGTCTCTTAAGGGTTATTTTGCAAATTTCATAAATTCCAAAGAATTACAAAAATTCTTTAAATGTTGGTTAGACTTCGTTAGAACGAGCGAAGTCTGCCAACCATGGTTTAACATTTATAGTGTATAGTATTATTGTATAGTATTGTTTACATATAAGTTGTGGCGCTGGATATTTTCAAGCTTTCATTGTTCGGTAATACTTTATATTGCATTTTAGCAACTTGATTTGATTTGATAATATTGTAAAATGTTAAAGTTTATTTGTGAATGCACTTCCAAAATATTAAATTATCTTCAAAGGAAATATTGCTCACTGGAGATATATAAAAAAAGTGTACAAGACCTATGGGTCAAAAGGCTTTAAAGTTATAGTTTGAGGGGAATTATATATATTGAATATGGATCACACTTGCCATGTGTGTATCACTTGATGTCCATAGAGATAGTTCACCGTGCTAGCACTATCGTCAAAATCCTACGACTTTGGGTGCGACGGCCTCGTGACCAGGCGATGGTCACTACAGTTATCGAATATTGTTGCTTATGGCAACTATGGAACCCCTCACAAAAAGGTTTAAAGTTTATTGAAGGTTCATAATCATGGAAAGAGTTACAATTCTATAAAAATGATTTAAATCCTTGAAATGCTTAAATGTTCATCGTTTATCACCACTATTCTTGCAAAGTGTTTGACTTATTACGTATCATGTGTATTTTTTTTATGTATCCCAAAAGTATCGCTTCAATCTTAAGAGAATGAGTCAATGATACTTACGGGTACAATTTCTATAGAAATTGTACTCAGCCTCCTTTGTTGGGTATCTTACCTTATTATTTCAGATACTACTCACTTTGGAGCTGACGGTGCGTGCTAGGCATCTTCTTCATCTTCCATTTGCTTTTGGTGAGCCCACTACTACTTATGTGGGTTCATTGTTATTGTAGTATTTCTTTTGGATGAGCTGGAGATTTATGTCTCGTACCATCATTCTCGTGTACTTCCTTAGAGGTTCCAGGCACAGTTGTGGGAGGTCTATGGGTTTATGAAAACTATCATTTTATCTTCATGTTATGCTGTTATTTTTATTTTTGCTACTTATGTATTTTGACCATTGGCTCAACTTATGTTTGGAAACTAGAAGGATGTTTTATCATCGATACTTATTATTTTTGGCAAAGTCTTATTTTGATTTATTGATATGATAAGTGGTAGCATGTCATGACCCAAACCCCGCTCCGGTCGTGATGGCGTCTTTCGTGAAGACAAGGCCAGCCAACCAACCCTATTTGCCTTTTTCAAAAATAGATAACATGAATAAACAACTTTAAAGATGATTCAATAATATTACTTAGCGGAAGTACGAACAAACACAGCCCAAACCGGGGTGTCACAAGTCACAAGCATCTAGAGGATTCTAAATACAATTACAAGGCCAGTAATATACAGAATAGAATTTAGAAATCAAGGAAGAAATCTGGTGCCGCGAACGCTGGCGGTCACCTTGCTCAGCTATGATAGCACAATCTTCAACCAGCTCAAAACCAGCTACCGAGTGAACAAATACCTGCATCTGCACGTGAGGTTCAGGGAGTAAAGTGAGTATTCCAACTCAGTGAGTAATAAAAGTAAATAATAACTGAGCAGCAAAAAATCACGTAAAGCAACCAACATGCTGTATAGAAGTCGGGTACAATTTTTCTGAGAAAACAGTGAAATCTGTGAAATCTTTAGAAATACCTTGGCTCAGTTCAAATCTCTTTTGAAAATAATCTTTTCAATAATTATGAAAACGATTTCAAAACGGTTAGTGCTGGTAAGCACAAAAAATCCGCCCCTCGGGCACAAATACCACAGTAAAATAGGTAAAGGCAAATAAATACGCAAGATGAGCACATACAAATTCGCCCCTCGGGCACATCTCAAAACAGTACCAACCCCTCGGGCTCAATATCAATCGCTCAGAACAGTATCATCCCCTCCAGCTCAGTATCACATCACTCAAACAGTATCAGCCCCTCGGGCTCAGTATCACATCACATGGGTACCCGCGCTCACTGGGGTGTATAGACTCCGGGAGGGGCCCTTTACGGCCCAACCACAATATAAAGCCACCTCGTGGCATATAAACAAGGCATGAAGGCCTTCTCACATCACACTCGAGGCCTGAAAGCCTCCTCACATAACACTCGAGGCCTAAAAACCTCCTCACATATCACTCGAGGCCTGAAAGCCTCCTCGCATATCACTCGAGGCCTGAAAGCCTCCTCACATATCACTCGAGGCCTGAAAGCCTCCTCACATATTACTCGAGGCCTGAAAGCCTCCTCACATATCACTCGAGACCTGAAAGCCTCCTCACCTCACGCTCAAGGCTTGAGAGCCTCACTCAGCCCAGAAATATCATAAGCCCCTCGGGAATCAATAAAATAATAGTTCTTGTCCTAAACAACAGTGAAATATCAGTAAAGACTCAAAAATCAATTAAAATGGCTGAGTTTGAAAAAATAAGTATAATCAACAGGACTGAGTTCAAGTAGTATATCAATAGTGAGGAAAGAGTGATAAAAATCCCCGAAGGGCTCAAATAATTGGCACAAAGCCCAAATATGGCAATCAGCCCAAATCATGATAATATCAAATAAGTTTCAGCCAAATACGCGGTAAAATCAACAAGCGGGACAGACCAAGTCACAATTCCCAATGGTGATCTACCCCACGCTCGCTATCCGGCGTGCAAGTTACCTCAATATAGCACTACGTTGTGCAAATTCGGGGTTTCAAACCCTCAGGATATCATTTACAATCATTACTCAACTCGAACTGGTGAAATCTCTCGCTCGCGACGCCTTTGCCCCTCAAACCGGCCTCCACGCGCATCGAATCTATCCGACATCAGAGCGAATACATCACAATATGCCAATGGGACAATACCCAATCGAAAACAATCGAAAAATATCAAAAATCTCGAAATTAGCAAAACCCGAGCCCCGGGCCCACTTCTCATAAATCAGAAAATTTAACATCAATGGATACCTTATCTCTCCACGAGTTCATACATACTAAGAACTCTCAAATCCGAGCTCAAATGCTCCCTCAAACCCCAAATTTTCTTTCTCTTAAGTTCAAGCCCTAACCTCCATTTTTGACCTCTAATTCCTTGATTTTTCACCCTTAATTTATGTAATAACACATTGGATTTATGTTTTAGGCTCAGAATTCCTTACCTCAATGAAGTCCCTTGATTCCCTCACCAAAATCGCACAATAATCTCCAACTCTGAATTGAAAATGTTAAGTTCTTTCAAAAATATGCAAATATGGAATTAAATATCCCTGACTAGGCTTTTCCGCTTCCGCGATAAAAATGTCGCTTCTGCGACTTCCACTTCTGCGGTTTCTCTCATTTCGCCCAGGACCGCTTCTGCGGTCCAAATGTCCGCTTTTGCGAAACCTGCCTCGAGTCCAAGACTCGCTTCTGCGGCTCCCTCATTTGCTTCTGCAGTCCATTTCCGCAGAAGCGAAAATACCAGATACCAGAACTCTTCAGAATGCATCAGTCCAACATTCAACCCGTTGGCCATCCGAAATCACCCCGAGGCCCCCGGGACCTCAACCAAAAGTGCCAACCCATTATAAAATATCATCCAAACTTGCTCCAATCATCAAAACACATCGAACAACGCTAAAATCATCAATTCTCACTGAATTCAAGCCTAAGTTTCTCAAAAACTTCCGAAATACGCATTTGATCAAAAACCCAACCAAAACACTTCTGAATCAACTGAAATTTTGCACACACATCCCAAATTACCTAATGAAGCTACTGCAACTCTCGGAATTCCATTTCGACCCTCGGATCAAAATCTCACCTATCAACCGGAATTCTCCGAAATACTAACTTCGCCAATTCAAGCATAATTCTACACTGGACCTCTAAAATCAATTCCGATCACAGTACTAAGTCAAAATTCATCCCCCGAAGCTAACCGAATTACCGGAAATCACATCCGAGCCCTATAACTCATAAGTCAACCCCAATTGACTTTTCCAAACCAAGCTTTCCTTAAAGAGACTAAGTGTCTCATTTTCTACCAAAACCAATCCAAATCAACTCTAACACACCAAATACTGATAATGAAACATGAAGAAGCATAAAATGGGGGGAAATGGAGCGGTAACTCATGAGACGACGGGTCGGGTCGTCACTTCCTCCCCAACTTAGACAAACGCTCGTCCTCGAGCATACCCAGAGTTGTCCTAGAAGTCAACCAATGGCTGAATGACCTTACAAAGCATATACCCGGGGGTGATCCCGCGTCACCCTATCTCGCATAGGTCAGTCAACACAACATAGCTGAAATCCTACAATCCATCTAGTCCATAAACCATAGAACCACATTGCACTTTCGGAAATCACACACAAGATTAGAACCTCGCATCTATATTCAGAATACGCCCGAACCGGCTTTAATAACCCATACCTGCAACCTCAGGTGCAATCACGTGATATCCTACATAACCCAAACACTCGAAACGATAACTTCTATTCACAGCACTTGCCCATAACACCCGAATACCGGTACAAAACCTCTTATCAACTAAGGTCTTATTCCAACACTTTCATATACTGCCAACGATAAATGAAACACGCAATAAACCGTAACCATTTCTCAGATCAACCATTCATGAAGCCACTTCCCTTTTGACTAATACCACAGCAGATTCCGAGCCGAACCTCGATATTATCCTTCCAACAAGCTGAAATCAGATCCGTTCGCATTCATTAGTGACCCCAACGATCACCTCGAATCTAACACACCACTCTGGTGATATGATACCTCAATACAGGCCTAAGCCACAACTTGCATGATACGCGCACCAATAAGAAATGATCTGAATGTACTCAAATCATGAAAAATGACTCAAACGAAAGAGCTGTACCTCAAGCTCATCAATACCATCACCACACAAGGCTAAGATTCCGTCTCATATCATAGAAATAGAACACCTGAATCTACCCCGAAAGGTCATATCTCCCCGTCGCCACAATGCGCGATCCTACCCAAACACTGTTACAAATGAAACACCTCAAGTCACTATGCTCAAAATTGACAGCCACGCACAATTTGATGTCTGGAACCCAAGAAATTCATTACACCCACGGTGAAACAGATAACATACGACACGAAACCCGATAGGTCATAACCAACACTCCATTTACCGAGCAACACCTCATTTACTCTACCCGTTCGACTTTCACTATGAATCCCCAATAGAACCGCACCACATGTGCCCATAAACAACAAATCATAACATCTCACAACACCGAAAAGCAACTTAAGCTGAATACGTAGCCACATCAGCCTGCCAATGAACTCATTACCAAGGAGCCTGGAGCTCCTCCTTCCACTACTACAACTCCTGCCAGAGCCGTACGATACGGTGCCCGGCACCAAATCAATATTGAAATTCACAACCTCGCTTGGCTACATTCCCGGCCACAAGAAACGCATCCGAAAGGTCCCTCAATACTGGAACTGAACCAATGGTAGAAACCTCTGCACTGACATCCATCACAAAGGCCCAATTAAGAAAAGTAGTCATCCCCAGTCATCTGTTGGTCTTTGGAATACAAACCACTGTGCTAGAACATAATCTGATGCACCTCGCCACTCAAACCGTGGCATTTTCCGGTATAGCCTATAGCGCAATAGTCTAGAATAACCCAACAATGAGACAGCCAGTCCACACCCCCAACATCATATCAAAAATCTAACACACCAAGCAAAGAAAGATCCACTCGGCCTCCAAATCCCAATAGCCACTAAACGGTGCCGGTACACACGATCCACAATCACTGCATAGCCTGAACATGAGAACTCCCAGTCTGCAACTCCATATAGCATACGAATCACCATGCCTGATCCCAAATTCTACCGTATGACTACACATCACACCTCAAGTACCCAATAATTCCACGAAAGATATTCTAAAATTTCCCAAATGCCATCAAAATCAGATATCAGCAGTCGATCTAACAAGGAAGCGCCGTAATACTACCAAAGTATCATCAGTTTAATCACATTACCTTTTCCTGAGACGTATATTCTCGTCAACTCATTTCCAATTAGCAGTATCATTTCCTTGATTATCTGAGGCTACCCGTTGCCTAAGAGTTTTATGAACTTCCTTTCATAACTGAACTGAAACTCGAACACATAAATCTCAATCCTCCACAACATACCGCATGTACCATACCATCCAAGGATAACACGAAAACTTTTATCTCCCTTCCGAGCCAGAGAATCTACGTACTCAACTAGTCAAGAGCTCTCCATTGGTCCCACCTAGAAGAAAATCATTACGCACCCCATGCTCCGCATGTCTATAGAAAATATACATCTCCAAACCACGATGAAACCCAACAAGAATTCTCTCCCAATTCCATTTGCACAAGCTAAACATGTCAGGACTGAATCCTTCTAACTAGACCAAGCTAAACAAGCTGTCAGAACTCAAGAGCTTAGCTGAAAAATACCTGTACAAACTCATTACCTCGAACACACACAAAGAATTAATCACATCCTTACCATACCGATTCGATTTACTATAAAGCTATTCCATTTATCTAATTTCCCTTCTGATTCATCATCAACTTGATATTCCCCCTTGCTGTAGCACCATAGTTCCTCAACCTAGGCTCACTACACGAGACCCAAGCACAAGACCTCACTGTCTAAGACCCATAGGCCACTGAATCCTCTCTCAAATATTCCCAGAAACACCACATTCTAAAATACTCTACTCTGAAGAACTTCCTGCGAATCTAAGTCCATTACCTTTACTTTCCAGATACTGATACATAGAATCCCATAATTAACATAAAAATACCATAGGTCTTGACCCTTTCCAATGAAAACACTGATTCTAACCACACATGCAACTTAATGATACCCGATTGTTCCCTGTAGGCTCTTGAACACATTAGAACCATTTTTGAAAGTCATTCTCTCTTGTTCAAATTGCAAATCACCTGACCTGACGGACAGAACCACCCGTGCCTCATCGGCACTCCGATACTGCAAAATGATGTCTTCATCCCAATACAACCAAACAACTTCCTACTCTATAAGCCGAGCATCCTTTGCCAATAACACTCTAGACATTCCGTGATTCTCATAATCTATGAGGCATAATGTAACCTTTGTCACAATTTTGCTTCACTCGTGCCATCCTAGGCTCAATTTCTGCAACCAGAACTGATTCGCCAGCATGCCCTAAACCGGAACCAGCATAGCACATGGCCGTACAACTAGCTAATCAATAGCAAACTCCCCAACTTGGCTCGAAGCCATCTATCAAAACGCATTCAATAACTCATAACACTTTTACTCTAATGATCCCACAATACCATAGTGAGATTAAATTCGAATCATTTGCAAGTTTGTGAAGACGCAGATCATCTAGTACTATAACCCTCTGCAAATCTCGCATTCATCCCCACATCAGTTAAGTCTACTCTCATAAGCAACCCGAATTTTCAAATTCAACACGTACACTCCAATTACACATGAGATCTTCTAATATACACATAAGGATCGTACCACTTAATAACACTCCGTAGGAGATAACCCACCTGCTTTGCCTCAATTTAGTATTCCAGCACACCTTCCACCGTCATACATATTACATAGTTGTTTAGTCTTCCCGGCTCTGAATTGATACCGCCACATGTAATGCACTTCATTCCCAACTAGGAGACACAAAAATATTCTCCATGCACCCATAACTTGGGGCTAGACATCAAATCACCATAGGAATCGAACACTTAACAGTTCATCTATTATCCAGTAGACTTCTTCGTCGCTACCAAGTCATATAGATACATCCCGCAGTACTAACATACTCATCACATTGATATCCAACCGCCATTCCGACTAATAGGGACAATACCGAACATATAAGTTTAAAACACTTGCTCCCACAATCAGCACCTTGTTTCTAAAGCCATAGGCAAGGATCCGACCTCAACTCCTCCAGACTGGCCCAACATCAAACTCACAGAGATCACATCTCGCCCCTTGATCGGGGAATCACAAGCCATCAAGGCACATCTGATACTGAGCGCTCATGTGCGCTTACGAACGCGTGGAAGGAATTTCAAGAGTTTCTTTTCAAGCTAAATCAAGGACGCACGATAAGAATTCAAGAAGGTGAAGTTTTCCTAAAGGTTCCGCAGCCTCTCAAGGAGAAATACAGACGTCTCCGTACCGATCCGCGAGACTCTACTAAACCTGCTCATGACTCGCGAGACCTAGTAACCTAGGCTCTGATACCAACCTGTCACCACCCAAATCCCGCTCCGGTCGTGATGGCACCTTTCATGAAGACAAGGCCAGCCAACCAACCCTATTTGCCTTTTTCAAAAATAGATAACATGAATAAACAACTGTAAAAATGATTCAACAATATTAATTAGCGGAAGTACAACCAAACACAGCCCAAACCGGGGTGTCACAAGTCACGAGCATCTAGAGGAGTCTAAATACAATTACAAGGCCAGTAATATACAGAATAGAATTTAGAAATCAAGGAAGAAATCTGGTGCCGCGAACGCTGGCGGTCACCTTGCTCAGCTATGATAGCACAATCTTCAACCAGCTCAAAACCCGATACCGGGTGAATAAATACCAATATCTGCACGCGAGGTGAAGGGAGTAAAGTGAGTACTCTAACTCAGTGAGTAATAAAAGTAAATAATAACTGAGCACCAAGAAATCACGTAAAGCAACCAACATGCTGTATAGAAGCCGGGTAGAATTTTTCTAAGAAAACAGTGAAATTTGTGAAATCTTTGGAAATACCTTGGTTCAGTTCAAATCTCTTTTGAAAATGATCTTTTCAATAATTACGAAAACGATTTCAAAACGGTTAGTGCTGGTAAGCACAGAAAATCCACCCCTCGGGCACAAATACCACAGTAAAACAGGTAAAGGCAAATAAATATACAAGATGAGCACATACAAGTTCTCCCCTCGGTCACATCTCAAAATAGTACCAGCCCTCGGGCTCAATATCAATCGCTCAGAACAGTATCAGCCCCTCGGGCTCAGTATCACATCACTCAAATAGTATCAGCCCTTCGGGCTTAGTATCACATCATATGGGTACCCGCACTCACTGGGGGTGTACAGACTCCGGGAGGGGCCCCTTACGGCCCAAGCGCAATATCAAGCCACCCCGTGGCATATAAACAAGGCCTGAAAGCCTTCTCACATCACACTCGAGGCCTGAAAGCCTCCTCACACAACACTTGAGGCCTGAAAGCCTCCTCACATATCACTCGAGGCCTGAAAGCCTCCTCACATATCACTCGAGGCCTGAAAGCCTCCTCACATATCACTCGAGGCCTGAAAGCCTCCTCACATATTACTTGAGGCCTAAAAGCCACATCACCTCACGCTAAAGGCCTGAAAGCCTCACTCAGTCCAAAAATATCATAAGCCCCTCGGGCATCAAAAATCAATTAAAATGGTTGAGTTTGAAAAAAATAGTATAATCAACAGGACTGAGTTCAAGTAGTATATCGAATAGTGAGGAAAGAGTGATAAAAATCCCCGAAGGGTTCAAATAATTGGCACGAAGCCCAAATATGGAAATCAGCCCAAATCATGATAATATCAAATACGTTTCAGTCAAATACGCGGTAAAATCAACAACCGGGATGGACCAAGTCACAATTCCCAACGGTGCTCTACCCTACCCTCTCTATCCGGCGTGCAAGTCAGCTAAATATAGCACTACGGTATGCAAATCCGGGATTTCAAACCCTCAAGATATCATTTACAATCATTACTCACCTCGAACCGGTGAAATCTCTAGCTTGCGATGCCTTGGCCCCTCAAACCGGCCTCCACGCGCGTTGAATCTATCCAACACCAGAGCGAATACATCACAATATGCCAATGGGACAATACCCAATCGAAAATAATCGAAAAATAGCAAAAATCTCGAAATTAGCAAAATCCGAGCCCCGGGCCCACTTATCGGAAATCATAAAATTTAACATCAATGGATTCCTTATCTCGCCACGAGTTCATACATACTAAGAACTCTCAAATCCGAGCTCAAATGCTCCCTCAAACCCCAAAATTTCTTTCTCTTAAGTTCAAGCCCTAACATCCATTTTTGACCTCTAATTCCTTGATTTTTCACCCTTAATTCATGTAATAACACATTGGATTTATGTTTTAGGCTCAGAATTTCTTACCTTAATGAAGTCCCTTGATTCCCTCACCAAAATCGCACAATAACCTCCAAGTCCGAAGTGAAAATGTTAAGTTCTTTAAAAAATTCGCGAAGATGGAATTAAATATCCCTGACCAGGCTTTTCCGCTTCCGCGATAAAAATGTCGCTTCTGCGACTTCCGCTTCTGCGGTTTCTCTTATTTCGTCCAGGACCGCTTCTGCGGTCCATTTTCGCACAAGCAATACCGCTTCTGCGGTCCAAATGTTCGCTTTTGCGGAACCTGCCTCGAGTCCAAGACTCGCTTCTGTGGCTCCCTCATTCGCTTCTGCGGTACATTTCCGCAGAAGCGAAAATACCAGATACCAGAACTCTTCAGAATGCATCAAGTCCAACATTCACCACGTTGGCCATCCGAAATCACCTCGAGGCCTCCGGGACCTCAACCAAAAGTGCCAACCCATTCTAAAACATCATCCAAACTTGCTCCAATCATCAAAACACATCTAACAACGCTAAAATCATTAATTCTCACCGAATTCAAGCCTAAGTTTCTCAAAAACTTCCGAAATACGCATTTGATCAAAAACCCAACAAAAACACTTCCGAATCAACTAAAATTTTGCACACACATCCCAAATCACCTAACGAAGCTACTGCAACTCTCGGAATTCCATTCCAACCCTCGGATTAAAATCTCACCTATCAACCAGAATTTGCCGAAATACTAACTTCGCCAATTCAAGCGTAATTCTACACTAGACCTCCAAAATCAATTCCGATCACACTCTTAAGTTACAATTCATCCCCTGAAGCTAACCGAATCACCGGAAATCACATCCGAGCCCTATAACTCATAAGTCAACCCCCAGTTGACTTTTCCAAACCAAGCCTTCCTTAAAGAGTCTAAGTGTTTCATTTTCTACTAAAACCTATCCAAATCAACTCTAACATACCAAATACTGATAATGAAACATGAAGAAGCATATAATGCGGGAAAACGGTGCGGTAACTCATGAGACGACGGGTCGGGTCGTCACATTGCAAAAACAGGCGGTTCGCCTAGTGGAAGTTAAGGGCACCGGGTGCCGGTTGCGCTAGCTTTATGGGGCGTAACAAACTTGGTATTAGAGCATATGTTTAAGAATGTCCTAGGGTATCTTGGAACCGTGTCTAGTAGAGTTCTTCTTATTGGTGTGTTGTGCACCACACTTATAATTGGGATGCTACTTGGACATTTAGAAAAGTTTCTTCTTTTGTTATTCTATATCGTGCGGATAGAGTTCGGTCTAGAAAATAATTTTGATTAATGAATGTTATCCCTTGCCTTACAGAATATAGTGGTTACTAGACCCGCGAATGCTAGCCAAAGGTTTGTCCAAGTGCCTGATGCTGCTTTTGATAGGGCTCCTGCGCCACAACCTCAGCCTACAACAAATGCTAGCACAAAGAAAAAAATACTTGCAAGGAAGAAAGACCCACAACCACAAGACCAAGTGGCCGAGAACGCTCATATAGCTCAAGAGGAAATAGTGGGGGAGGCTACGGATGAAGTTCCTGCTCCTCCACCCCCTCAGAACCAGATGGACCTAACTTTATTGGGGATGCAACCTGCTTTGGAAGCCTTCACAGGATTTGTTAGGGCACAATTGGGAATCTTCAACAGGGAGATGATTATGGGCAAGGTGTGGGGGTGATGACATTTCCTCTTTGGCTATGAAGTTCATAAGGATGAGCCCTCCAGTTTTTACGGGTACGGTCAAGGATGAGGATCCCTATATCTTCATAGAAGAAATACAATATTCTTGATATCTTGTGCATCACCGGAGAAATTGCAGTACGATTTACGGCTCACCAGTTAAAGGATATTGCTTATTCTTGGTACCTTTGGTTCAAGGAATGGAGGCCACAAAATTCTCCTCCTATTCAGTGGAAAGAGTTTAAAATAGGTTTTGTTAGGAGGTTTTTATCTCCGGCTGTTCGTAATAAGTATGCAATCAAGTTTGAAACCTTGAAACAGGGTACCATGACTGTTAATGAGTATAGCATTGAATTCACGCGTCTTGCTCGCTATGCACCACACTTGGTACCAGATGATGATGCTAGAGTTGAAAGGTTCTCCCGAGGGTTAATACATGGCTTGTTCAAGGGTGTAGCTGGAAGCCATGCTCGTTCTCCTTTTGGAGCCATAGTTGATTTGGCCCGTGACTTAGAGACCAGCTTTATGGAGGAGAAGGCTACTAGAGAACAAAACAAGAAAGCACGCACTTCGGGCACCTTCAATGCAGCTGCTCATATGGGCAAAGGTAACTTTAGTAAGGGGCCCTCAGGGCCGTCAACAATATCTCAATCATACAGCACCTCTACAGTTAGACAAGAGCACAGTCATAGGGGCCGCCAAGGCCAATCACAAAGTTACCAGGTACAATCTTCTCAGGCTCAAAATAGTGTGGCTCAGCCGCCACACCAGCGTACTCCATGTCCCAGGTGTCGGAAGGGCTACTTTGGCCAGTGTCGTATGGGATAGGATGTCTATTATAGCTGTGGTCAGAAGGGACATTATAGTAATAATTGTCCCAAGTATCAGAGAGGATCTAGTGGGGGTATAACACAATATACCAGGCCTATAGCTACTACTTCAGTTGCACCTGTCCCAGCTCGTACCACTCAAGCCTCTGCTGGGCGTGCTGCAGTTCGAGGCAGTGCATCGAGTTCAAGAGGATCGGCTCGCTTTTATGCCATGGCGAGCCGACAAGAGTTAGAGGCCTCTCCAACAGTTATCACAGGTATTCTATCAGTATGTTCACATAATGCTTATGCTCTTGTTGATCCTGGATCCACTTTTTCTTACGTAACGCCTTACTTGGCATCAAAGTTTGAGGTAGAGCCAGAACAACTATGTGAGCCGTTCCTTGTTTCTACTCCTGTTGGTGACTCAATTATAGCCACATTGATTTACAGAAATTTTAGCATTCTAGTCCAAGGTAGGAATATGATGGAAGATTTGATAGAATTGAAAATGATTGACTTCGATGTCATTATGGGTATGGATTGGCTATCTTCCTGCTATGCAAAACTCGATTGTTATACCAAGGAAGTAAGGTTTGAATTTCCTGGGGAAGAGGTTATTGTGATGAAAGGGAATATTGCAACGCTAGCGGGTAGGTTTATTTCCTACCTTCAGGAGAGAAAAATGATTTCGAAGGGGTATTTTTATCACTTAGTTCGAGTCACCGACATGGGTAAAAAGTTGCCAACTCTTCAGTCGGTGCCAATTGTTAATGAGTTTTCAGAGGTCTTCCCCGTTGAACTTCCTGGGATTCCCCCAGATAGAGAAATTGATTTCGGTATTGATGTATTGCCAGATACACCACCCATATCAATCCCACCATATAGGATAGCACCTGAAGAGCTGAGGGAATTGAAGGAGTAGTTGAAGGACCTGCTTGATAAAGGGTTCATTAGGCCGAGAAATGTCACCATGGGGCACACCAGTCCTATTAATTAGAAAGAAGGATGGATCTCAGGATGTGCATAGACTACAGACAATTGAATAAGGTGACGATCAAGAACAAATATCCATTGCCTAGAATTGATGATTTATTTGATCAGCTACAGGGGGCTCAATACTTCTCAAAAATTGACTTGAGATCGGGTTATCATCTATTGAAAATAAGGGAGAAAGATATCCCGAAAATAGCTTTCAGAACTCGATACAGGCATTATGAGTTTTTAGTGATGTCTTTTGGATTGACAAATGCCCCAACAGCATTTATGGATCTCGTGAATCAAGTCTTTATGCCATTTCTTGACACTTTCGTAATTGTGTTTATTGATGACATACTAGTGTATTCAAAGAGTCGAGAAGAACATGCTAATCATTTGAGGACAACTTTGCAAGTACTTAAAGATAGAGAGCTATATGCAAAGTTCTCTAAATGTGAGTTTTGGCTCGATTCTGTTGCGTTCTTAGGTCATGTAGTATCTAGTGAAAGTATCAAGGTAGATCCCCAGAAAATTGAAGTTGTAAGGAAATGGCCAAGACCAACCACGTCGACAGAAATTCATAGTTTTCTGGGATTAGCGGGATACTACCGGCGATTTGTTGAAGGGTTTTCTAGTTTAGCCACTCCATTAACAAAGTTGACTTAGAAAGCTACTAAATTTCAGTGGTCTGACGCATGTGAGAAAAGTTTTCAAGAGTTGAAGACGAGATTGACTACCGCACCTGTTTTGACCTTACCTATAGGTTTGGGTGGTTATACAGTTTATTGTGATGCTTCAAGAGTCGGATTGGGTTGTGTGCTCATGCAAAACGGAAAGTTTATTGCTTATGACTCGAGACAGTTGAAGAACCACGAGAATAATTATATCACCCATGATCTTGAATTGGCAGCGGTAGTTTTTGCCTTAAAAATTTGGCGTCATTATTTTTATGGAATTCATTGAGAAGTGTTCATGGATCACAAAAGCCTCCAATATATTTTCAAACAAAAAGATTTGAATTTGAGGCAAAGAAGATGGCTAGAGTTATTGAAGGACTATGACATTGATATTCTATATCACCCAGGCAAGGCAAATATTGTAGTTGATGCACTTAGCAGAAAATCAATGGGTAGTTTGGCTCGCTTGAAGGTCCAAAAGAGGCCCATGGCAAGATAAATTCAAAAGTTATCAAACCAAGGGGGTCGACTTGATGAAACATCCCATGGCACAATCAACTATGGGAGCACAAGTAAAAGAGTGACAATTCGAGAATCCAAATTTGTAACATCAAAGAAGGTGTCCTAAGGAAAGAAATCATTGCTTTCACAATTGGTGAAGACGATGGTGTTTTGAGAATGAAGGGTAGACTATGTGTTCCGAATGTTGACGGACTTCGAGAGCGAATTATGGTAGAGGCACATAGTACGAGGTACTTCATACATCCAGGTTCTAACAAAATGTACCAAGACTTGAAACAAATTTATTGGTGGAATAAGATAAAAGAATCAGTGGCAAATCATGTTGCTAAGTGCTTAAACTATCAAAAGGTTAAAGCTGAACACCAAAGACCCGCAGGTTTAGCCCAGAACATTGAGATTCCACTTTGGACGTGGAAAATGATTACCATGGATTTTGTAATAGGTTTGCCTCGTACCTATCGCAAGCATGACTCAATATGGGTTATTGTGGACCGACTTAAGAAGTCAGCTCACTTCTTGCCGGTAAAGAATACTCACACAGCAGAACAATATGCACAATTGTACATACATGAGATAGTGAGTTTGCATGGTATTCCGTTATCGATCATCTCAGACAGAGGTGCACAATTTACCGCTCATTTTTGGCAGGCATTCCAGAAGGGTTTGGATACGAAGATAACTCTTAGTACCGCTTTTCACCAACAGACCGATGGGCAAGCAGAAAGAACAATTCAAACACTCGAGGACATGCTCCGAGCTTGTGTAATTGATTTTAAAGGAAATTGGGATGAGCATCTTCCATTGATTGAATTTTCTTACAACATACGTTATCAAGCAAGTATTCAGATGGCTTCATATGAGGCACTTTACGGGAGGCGATGTTGATCATCCATAGGATGGTTTGAGACAGGCGATATAGAGTTATTGGGTCCCAACCTTGTTCATGATGCCTTGGCAAAGGTGAAAATAATTATAGAAAGGCTTAACACCGCTCAGAGTCGTCAATAGTCTTATATGGATAAGCGACGTCGAGAGTTGAGTTTTAAAAAGGGTGATTTTGTGTTCTTGAAAGATTCACCAATGAAGGGGGTTATGAGATTCGGCAAGAAGGGTAAGTTAATCCCAAGGTTTATAGGCCCTTACGAAATTCTTGAAAAAGTTGGCAAGCTGGCCTATGAATTGGCCCTACCCCCTGAGTTGTCGTCAATGCATCCAGTTTTCCACGTGTCCATGCTTAGGAATTGTAAGCTTGATAATTCTCAAGTAATACCCATAGAGACTATTGAGGTAAATGATGGCTTGACATATGAAGAAGTTCCTATTCAAATTCTTGATAGGCAAGTGAGAAAGTTGAGGACAAAGGATATTGCTTCTGTTAAAGTCCTTTGCAGAAATCAAAATTACGAAGAAGCTACTTGGGAAATGGAAGCTGACATGAGAGCTACATACCCACACCTATTTTGAGAACACAGGTATTTGAAACTTTAGACTCAAAGTACCTGCTTGTTGATATATATTGTGTTACAAGTTACGAAACTCCAGATTTTCTTTTAATGAATTTAACCAGTGGAAGGAAAGAGATAACTGATTTAATATGATAATAGTTATAATGAGGTAATTAAGATGGTGGTGTTTCTGTTGATTAACTAGGTATATGTACACCATTACACATATTTTGATTATGTTGTATATTTGGGATAGTCCTATTTACAAGACAAACTCTGCTAAATTTTATTTTTTGGAAACTGGATAATGAGTTACATTTTGAGTAATTAAGTGATGTGAGGGTGAGAAATATCCTATAGTCCCTATTAAACCTTAATAACCATCATGACCCAACATTCGAGGATGAATGTTTCTAAGCGGAGAAGAATGTAAAGCCCCGTAACATTTAAATGTTTATTTGGGCTAACTATGTGCCTAATAACGTTGAGGTACCCTCCTAGTGTAAATAAGACCCAACTAAAATTATCATGGGCATCAACTCTAAGGGATAATTATATTGAAGCTTTTGTGTATTATAGAATGGCAAGTCAACAAAGTACTACTTACCCTACCATGTGAGAGAATATTGCAGCATCTACTTTCTGCAAAAAAAAAAAAATAATAACAATTATATGAGGAGAATGATAGTCCAAAAGCATCTTATAAAGTGGCTTTACAACGTGAGGATGAGAAACAAGTTCAATATTTTAATAAATGAGATGGTGACATAAGGGTCCTTTTAAGACAATATAATCTTTGAATCACTTGACTTATTAGGGATTCTTGGTTGATTAAAGAGCAACAAAACATAGTCTTCTTCTGTATTTGAGAAAGCTAGTGACACTAAAGGGGGCTGGTGAACTTGAATCCCACAAGTTTTTTTTTTATCAGCAAATAAGCAGTAACAACAATAGCAAGAATATTGTTCCAATTTTATTCCAAGGGTTCCTCCCAAGAACTTTAAGAAGAAGATTTCTAGGATTTCTTCAAGAGGTAATTTCTTGTCTTTTGTTCAACTATGATGAACATAGAGGTTAATGAAGGTATTTAGGTGTTGAAAATATCTTTTAAATTGTGTATTAAGTAAATTTTCGAAATGTTTATTCTTGAAATTTAAGAAATAGGTGCAGAAGGTCATGGCTAGTACTTTGGGGTTGTGAAATACTTGAATATTATTCTTCATGATTTTTTAATTATTTAATTATTGGGTATTGAATTATTAAGGTCATTAAATGGAAGAAAGGTGGGTTTGAATTGTGGATGGTCTAGGAGCTATTTCCTGAACTCTATATGAGTTGGATTACGTTGAATTCAATAGGATTTAAAATAAAATGGTTATTATCATGTAGATTGAATCCAGATGAGCGCGTCGAAGGTTCTTGCATGTTGTGGAAGCCTAGAATAAGGTAAGTTAAGATGTACCTTCTCTTAAGGATTATTTTGCAAATTTCATAAATTCCAAAGAATTACTAAAATTCTTTAAATGTTGGTTTGACTTCGTTAGAGCGAGCGAAGTCTGCCAATCATGGTTTAACATTTATAGTGTATAGTATTATTGTATAGTAATGTTTACATATAAGTTGTGGCGCCAGATATTTTAAAGCTTCCATTGTTCGGTAATACTTTATATTGCATTTTAGCAACTTGATTTGATTTGATAATATTGTAAAATGTTAAAGTTTATTTGTGAATGCACTTCCAAGTTATTAAATTATCTTCAAAGGAAATATTGCTCACTGGAGATATATAAAAAAAGTGTACAAGACCTATGGGTCAAAAGGCTTTAAAGTTATAGTTTGAGGGGAATTATATATATTGAATATGGATCAAACTTGCTATGTGTGTATCGCTTGATGTCCATAGAGACAGTTCACCGTACTAGCACTATCGTCAAAATCCCACGACTTTGGGTGAGACAGCCTCGTGACCAGGCGATAGTCACTACAGTTATCGAATACTGTAGCTTATGGCAACTATTGAACCCCCCACAAAAAGGTTTAAAGTTTATTGAAGGTTCATAATCATAGAAAGAGTTACAGTTCTATAAAAATGATTTAAATACTTGAAATGCTTAAATGTTCATCGTTTATCACCACTATTCTTGCAAAGTGTTTGACTTATTACGTATCATGTGTATTTTTTTTATGTATCCCAAAAGTACCGCTTCAATCTTAAAAGAAGGAGTCAATGATACTTACGGGGTATAATTTCTATAGAAATTGTACTCAGCCTCCTTTGTGGGGCATCTTACCTTATTGTTTCAGATCCTACTCACTTTGGAGTTGGCGGTGTGTGCTAGGCATCTTCTCCATCTTCGAGTTGCTTTTGGTGAGCCCACTACTACTTCTGTTGGTTCATTGTTATTGTAGTATTTCTTTTGGATGTGCCGGAGATTTATGTCTCGTACCATCATTCTCGTGTACTTCCATCGAGGTTCCAGACACAGTTGTGGGAGGTCGATAGGTTTATGAAAAATATCATTTTATCTTCATGTTATGCTGTTATTTTTATTTCTGCTACTTATGTATTTTGGCCATTGGCTCAACTTATGTTTGGAAACTAGAAGGATGTTTTTTCATCGATACTTATTATTTTTCGCAAAATCTTATTTTGATTTATTGATATGATAAGTGGTAGCAAAAACAGGCGGTTCGCCCGGTGGAAGTTAAGGGCACCGAGTGCCGGTTGCGCTAGCTTTATGGGGCGTAACACTATCATTATTAATTGGATTAATGGTCATAATTGGGCTTCATGCCAACTATTTGAACCCTTCGGGGATTGCTATCACTGTTTCCTCACTACTTTGGCATATTACTTGAACTCAGTCCTATTGTTTAATACTGTTTTACAAACTCAGCCACTTTTACTCAGATTTGAAACTTAAATAATTTTTCTAACGATGTTTTGGGTCGAGAACTACTATTTTATTATTGCCCGAGAAGCTTATGTAATTCTGGACTGAGTATGGGATCATGATGCGCGTCGCAACAGTATTATATTGATATTGATATGAGGCTGAGGGCCTAGTTGATGCCATGATAATGGCTGGCTTGATATTGCGCTTGGGCCGTAAGGGGCCCCTCCCGGAGTCTGCACACCCCAGTAAGCACCTTCGACGATAAATAAATGTATGGGGCTGCACGCCGCAGCGGGTACTAAAGGGTATCATACTATGTGTTGCATTTATTTATTTGGCCGTCATATATTTGCTTATCTGTTGTAGCATTCCCCATTACAATTTCACTGGTTTATTGATTTCGTACTTCTTATTTTTAACTGTCGTATTATATATTACTTTGTGTATTCCATGATTTCTTATTCTCAGTCATTATTTATGTTTATTACTCACTGGGTCGGAATACTCACATAACTCCCTGCACCTTGCATGCAGATCTAGGTGCATCTGAGGCTGAGTGAGGATTTTTTGTTGAGCAGCACATATCCGGAGCTTCAAGGTAGCTGCAATGGCATCCGCGGCCCTGATCTCCCTTCTATCCTTGTTTTTATTTCGTATTCCCCTAGAGTGACATGTATTAGATTGGTAAACTTGCATTAGAGTCTCAGACTTGTGACGCCTGATCCTTTGGGCTATGTAATAGTATTATTAATTGAAATTCGGCATGTTTAACTCTTATTTCAGACTTTTAGTATTATAACTTAGTAATTTATCTGTGTTAGTCAATAATGAACTGTATGAGAATTGGGTTAAGGTTGTTAATTGGTCAGGCTTGCCTAGCAGTGTGTTGGGCGCCATCACGACCGGGGTTGGGGTCGTGACAAGTTGGTATCAGAGCCTAGTTACTTGGTCTCGCAAGTCATGAGCTGGTTTAGTTGAGTCTCACGGATCAGTATGTATACGTTGGTATTCATCCTCGAGAGGTTGCAGAACCTTTGGGAAAAACTTCATCTTCTTGAAATTCTTGTCGTGTGAACTTGTTGATTCGATTACTAAACTTCTCTTCATTCTATTCTCTCGCAGATGGTGCGGACTCGTGCTACCGGACGAGGCGGATGACCCCCAGTACCACCCATTGAGGCCACCAGAGGCCGAGGACGCGGTCGTGGTCATGGCAGAGGCAGAGCAGCCAGGGCAGCACCTGTTGATCCACTAGTTGCCCCAGCTCAAGATCAGGCTCCATCTGTGGATACTCCAGCAGCACTAGTTCAGGCACCAGCTGTGCCCATCGTGATTACGGGTCTTTAGGAGGCCTTGGCACAGATCTTATCAGTTTGCACTAGCCTGGCTCAGGTAGTTTCAGCCACCATAGCAGCAGCTACTTCACAGGCCGGGGGAGGCAATGAGACCCCCGTTGCTCGCACACCTGAGCAGGTAGTGCAGGGACTTCAGACGCTAGTCGGGAGTTCCTCCAGCTCAACCGGTTGCACCAGTTCAGAACTTCGTGGTTCCAGCTATGCCAGACATTAAGCAGCATTATCTTGAGAGGTTTGGTAGGCTCCAACCTCCGACATTCAGTGGTGCTGAGGGCGAGGATGCCCAGGGTTTTCTTGACAAGTGTCAGCGTATGCTCCGTACAGCAGGGATTCTTGAGTCGAGTGGTGTGGAATTTACCACCTTCCAGTTCTCGGGGGCTACATTTACTTGGTGGGAGGATTTTGAGAGGCGTAGTCCTGTCGGTGCAGCACCCCGTTCTTGGCAGTAGTTCTCCGCTCTCTTCCTGGAGAAGTATGTACCATAGTCCCGCAGAGAGGAGCTGCATAGACAGCTTGAGTGGTTGACACAGGGGGATATGACCGTGACCCAGTATGAGATAAGGTTTTCACAGTTGGCCCGTGATGCTGTTTGGATGATTCCGATAGACCGTTAGAGGATTAGGAGGTTTGTGGATGGCCTCAACTACTATCTCCGTATTCTGATGACTAGAGAGAGTGTATTAGGTGCTACATTCGAGGAGGTGGTCGATATCACTCGTGATATTGAGACGGTTTGCCATAGAGAGCGAGAGGAGAGGGAGGCCAAGAGTCCTCGAGGAACGGGCAGTTTTAGTGGTGCTCCATTTAGGGGCCATTTTCAGCATGGTAGAGGACGTTCTTCCAGGCTTGCTCAGTCAGCCCGTCCAGAGTATCGTGGGGCATCTTCAGGTCGTGGTTATCATGGGTCTCAGCAGGGCCAGTCTTCACACAGCGCCCTCCCAGCTCAGAGTTAATCTCATACCCCATCAGCTCAGGGTTCTTCTGTGCCGAGTGCATCTGCTAGTCACTACGGTGCAAGGGGTTCCCTTCAGTCCCTATCTCCAGCACCGAGTAGTTGTTATGAGTGCGCAGAGTTTGGGCATATGAGGAGGCAGTGTCCTCGACTTTGTGGTGGTCAGTCTCAGCGGAGGGATCAGCCCTCGACTTCTGCACTAGTTACTTCATCACCCGCCCAGCCAGCCAGGGGTGGGGGTCAAACAGCCAGGGGTCGCCCCAGAGGTGGAGGTCGATCAGGCAGTGGCGAGGCTCATTTTTATGCTATTCCAAGCAGGGCAGATGCCATTACTTTAGACACTGTCATTATAGGTATTGTTTCAGTCTGCCATCGAGATGCCTCTGTATTATTTGATCCCAGTTCCACCTATTCATATGTATCTTCATATTTTGCTTATTATTTGGGTGCACCCCGGGAGTATCTTTCTTTACCTGTTCATGTGTCTACCCTAGTGGGCGATACTGTTATTTTGGACTGTGTTACCGGTCATGTGTTGTGACTACTGGGGGTCTGGAGACTAGAGTTGATCTATTACTATTGAGCATGGTGGACTTTATGTTATTTTGGGCATGGATTGGCTATCTCCGTGTCATGCTATTCTACGCTGTCATTCTAAGACAGTAGTCACTTTGGCTATGTCGAGTGTACCGAGGATCGAGTAGCGTGGTGTGACTGATTATGTTTCGAGTAGAGTGATATCTTTCTCGAAGGCCCAGTGTATGGTTGGGAAGGGTTGTCTATCATATTTAGCCTTTGTGCGGGATTTTGGAGCTGAGACTCCCAGCATTGGTTCAGTTCCAGTTGTGAGGGATTTTTCCAATGTATTTCCTGCAGACCTGCCGGGCATGCCACCGGACAGGGATATTGATTTTGGTATTGATCTGGTGTCGAGCACTCAGCCTATCTTTCTTCTGCCATATCGTATGGAACCAGGGGAGTTGAAAGAATTAAAGGAGCAACTTCAAGAACTCCTGGATAAAGGGTTTATTTGGCCAAGTGTGTCACCATGGGGTGCGCCGGTTCTGTTTGTGAAGAAGAAGGATGGCACATTGAGAATGTGCATTGACTACAGTCAAATGAACAAAGTAACAGTAAAGAACAAGTATCCCCTCCCTCGTATTGGTGATTTATTCGACCAGCTTCAGGGAGGAAGGGTGTTCTCAAAGATTGATCTTCGTTCAGGCTATCACTAGTTGAAGATCAGGGATTTAGATATTCCTAAGACTACTTTCTGGACTAGATATAGCCACTATGAGTTTCTTGTTATGTCTTTCGGGCTGACCAATGCCCCAGCAACGTTCATGCATTGGATGAATAGTGTATTTTGGCATTATCTGGATTTGTTTGTTATCGTGTTCATTGATGATATTCTGGTATACTCGCGTAGTCTAGAGGAGCACGCAGAGCATTTGCGAGTTTTATTGCAGAGATTGAGGGAGGAGAGGCTTTATTCAAAGTTCTCCAAGTGTGAGTTTTGGCTTGGTTCAGTGGCTTTCTTGGGACACGTGGTGTCCAATGAGGGTATTCAGGTTGATCCAAAGTAGATAGAGGCAGTTCAGAGTTGGCCTAGACCGTCCTAAGACATAGAGATTCATAGTTTCCTTAGTTTGGCGGGTTATTATCACCGGTTTGTTCGGGGTTTTTCCTCTATTGCATCGCCCTTGACCAAGTTGACACAGAAGGGTGCTCCATTTGTATGGTTAGACGAGTGCGAGCAGAGCTTTCAGAAGCTCAAGACAGCTTTGACCACAGCTCCAGTATTGGTTTTGCCATCAACTTCAGGTTCATATATCATATATTGTGATGCTTCACGAGTTGGGATTGGCTGTGTATTGATGTCGGAGGGTAGAGTTATTTCTTATGCTTCTTGTTAGTTGAAGCCCCATGAGAAGAACTACCATGTTCATGATTTGGAGTTGGCTGCTATAGTTCATGCATTAAAGATTTGGAGGCACTACTTGTATGGCGTATCTTATAAGGTATTCACTGATCATCGCAGTCTTCAGCCTTTGTTAAAGTAAAAGGACTTTAATTTGAGGCAGCAGAGGTGGCTAGAGTTGCTTAAGGATTATGATATTACTATTCTATATCATTCGGGAAAGGCCAATGTAGTGGCCGATGCTTTGAGCCGAAAGGCAGTGAGTATGGGGAGCTTGGCGTACATTCCAGTTGAGGAGAGGCCATTTGCAGATGATGTTCAGGCCTTGGCCAATCGACTTATGAGATTAGATATTTCGGAGCCCATCGGGGTGTTAACTTGTATGGTTTCTTGGTCTTCCTTATATGATCACATCAGAGAGCGCCAGTATGATGATCCGCATTTGTTTTTCCTTAAGTACAGGGTTCAGCATGATGATGCCAGAGATGTGACCATTGGTGATGATGGTGTGTTGAGGATGCAGGGCATGATTTGCGTGCCCAATGTGTATGTTCTTCGAGATTTGATATTGGAGGAGGCCCATAGCTCGTGGTATTCCATTCATCCGGGTGCCGCGAAGATGTATCGGGATCTTAGACAGCACTATTGGTGGCAGAGGATGAAGAGAGATATTGTGGAGTTTGTAGCTCGGTGTCTCAATTGTCAACAGGTGAAATATAAGTATCAAAGACCGGGTGGCTTGCATCAGCAGATGGTTATTCCCGAGTGGAAGTAGGAGAGGATCACTACGGATTTTGTTACCGAACTCCCACAGACCTTGAAGAAGTTCGATGCTATTTGGTGATTGTAGACAGGCTGACCAAGTCCGCGCACTTCATTCCTATCTGTACTACTTATTCTTCAGAGCGGCTGGCAGAGTTATATATTCGGGAGATTGTTCAGTTGCATGGTGTCCCAGTTTCCATCATATCATATCGGGGCACTCAATTTACTTCCCAGCTTTGGAAGTCTATTCAGTGAGAGTTGGGTACTCAGGTGCAATTGAGCACAAATTTTCACCCTCAGACGGACGGGCAGTCCGAGCGTACCATTCAGATATTGGAGGATATGCTACGCGCTTGTGTTATTGATTTTAGGGGGTCATGGGATCAGTTTCTACTGCTTGCAGAGTTTGCCTACAACAACAGCTACCAGTCGAGTATTTAGATGGCTCCGTATGAGGCTTTGTATGGGAGACGGTGTAAATCTCCAGTTGGGTGGTTCGTGCCTAGTGAGGCTAGGCTATTGTGGACAGATTTGGTCCAGGATGCATTAGAGAAGGTGAAGGTGATTCATGAGAGACTCTATACAACACAATCAAGATAGAAGAGTTATGCGGACAGGAAGGCTCGAGATGTATCTTACATGGTTGGTGAGAAGGTCCTGCTAAAGATTTCACCCACAAAGGGTTTTATGAGGTTCGAAAAGAAGGGGAAATTGAAATCGCGGTTCATTGGGCCATTTGAGGTAATTCGGAGGATTGGGGAGGTGGCTTATGAGCTTGCCTTGCCACCCAGCTTGTCGATCGTGCATCCAGTTTTTCATGTTTCTATGCTCTGGAAGTATATTGGGGACGCGTCCCATGTTCTAAATTTCAGTATAGTTCAGTTGGAGGGTGATTTGACCTATGATGTAGAGCCAACAGCTATTTTGGAGCGGCAGGTTCGAAAGTTGAGATCAAAGGATATAGCTTCGGTGAAGGTGCAGTGGAGAGGTCGGCCCGTGTAGAAGGCTACCTGGGAGATCGAGCGGGAGATGCGGAGCAGATATCCTCACCTGTTTGAGGCTTCAGGTATGTTTCTTGACTCGCTCGAGGATGAGCGTTTGTTTAAGTTGAGGAGGATATGATAATCCGACCCGTCGTCTTATGAGTTACCGCTCCGTTTCCACTATTTTCTAATTCGTTATACTTTATTATCCGTTTCTTGTGTGATCGCGTTGGTTTGGAGAGGTTTTGGTAGGAAATGAGACACTTAGTCTCTTTAAGGAAGGCTTAGTTTGGAAAAGTCAACCGGATGTTGAATTATGCGTTAGAGGTCTCGGATGTGAATTCTGATGATTCAGTTAGCTTCGGGGGATGATTTGTGACTTAGGAGTGTGAGCGGAAGTGGTTTTGGAGGCCTGGTGTAGAATTAGGCTTGAATTGGCGAAGTTAGCATTTTGGCAAATTCCGGTTGGTGGGTGAGATTTTGATCTGAGGGTTGGAATGGAATTCCGAGAGTTTCTGTAGCTTCGTTATGTGATTTGGGATGTGTATGTAAAATTTTAGGTCATTCGGAGGTGATTTGGTTGGGGTTTTGATCAAATGCGTGTTTCGGATGTTTTAGAAGAACTTAGGCTTGAATTCGATGTAATTTGATGGTTTTGGCGCTTTTAGAGGCGGTTTGATGTTTGGAACAAGTTTGAATGATGTTTTAGGATGCCTTGGTGCTTTTGGTTGAGGTCCGGGGGGCCTGGGGGTGATTTCGGATGGCTAAGCGAGAAGAATTTTGACTTGTATGGTTGCAGAAATTTCTACCATTGCTGGTTTTTCCGCACCTGCGGAATGAGGAGCGCAGGTGCGAAAAGGGAGGCCGTAGGTGCAAGTTTTGGTCTGGGCAGCAGTTTTCGCAGAAGCAGACGAGGAGCCGCATCTGCGAAGTCGCAGATGCGGAATTTTTGTTGCAGAAGCGACTCCTGGGAAATTTAATGATTTCCGCAGATGCGGAGCTTTAACCGCAAAAGCGGTACTGTACAAGCGGTAATTTGACCGCAGATGCGGTTATGATTGGATAGAAGTATTTAAGGTTATTCTTTGCGAATTTTGAAGGGTTTATTCATTTTAACTTTGGACTTGGAGAATGTTTGGCGATCTTGGGGAGGGTTTTCAAGGAGCTTTGATAAGGTAAGAATTTTGGACCTAAAACACGATTCTATGGTGTTATTTCATGAATTAGGAGTGAAATTTAAGGAATTAATGGACTAAAAATGGAGGTTTAGCGCTTGAACTTAAGAAAGATAAAATTGAGGATTTGAAGGGTCAATTGAACTCCGATTCTCGTATTTTTTATATGTATAAACTCGTTGGGATATAAGGAGTCTAATGATATAAAAAATTTAGAGTTTCGAGAAGTGGGCCCGGGGCTCGGGTTTTGCTAAGTTTGGGATTTTTGATATTTTTCAATTGTTTTCGCTTGGGTTTTGTTCCCTTAGCCTATTGTATCGCATTCGTTGTGGTTTGAGAGACAAGGGCATAGCGAGCTAGAGTTTTGGACGGCTTGAGGTGAGTAATGAACGTAAATGATGTCCTGAGGGTTTGAAACCCCGAATTTGCACATCTTAGTGCTATATTGAGGTGAGACACGTGCTTGATGACGAGCGCGGGATCGTTTACTATTGGGGATTGGGACTTGGTCCGTCCCGAGTGATGTATTTACCGCGTAATTGATTGAAGCTTATTTGATATCATTATTATTTGGACTAGTTGTCATAATTGGGCTTCGTGCCAACTATTTGAACCCTTCGGGGATTGCTATCTCTGTTTCCTCACTACTTTGGCATATTACTTGAACTAAGTCCTATTGTTTAATATTGTTTTACAAACTCATCCACTTTTACTCAGATTTGAAACTTAAATGATATTTCTAACGATGTTTTGGGCTGAGAACTACTATTTTATTATTGCCTAGGAGCTTATGTAATTCTGAACTGAGTATGAGATCGGGCTGCGTGCCGCAGCAGTATTATATTGATATTGATATGAGGCCGAGGGCCTAGTTGATTCCACGAGAATGGCTTGATATTGTGCTTGGGCCATAAGGAGCCCCTCCCGGAGTCTGCACACCCCTAGTGAGCGTCGTCGACGATAAATAAATGGATCGGGCTGCACACCGCAGCGGGTACTAGAGGGTACCATACTATGTGTTGCATTTATATATTTGACTATCATTTATTTGCTTATCTGTTGTAGCATTTCCACATTACCATTTCACTGGTTTATTGATTTCGTACTTCTTGTTTTTAACTGCCGTATTATAGATTACTTTGTGTATTCCATGATTTTTTATTCTCAGTCTTTATTTATGCTTATTACTTACTAGGTCGGAGTACTCACATAAATCCCTGCACCTTGCATGCATATCCAGGTGCATCTGAGGCTGAGTGAGGATTTTATGTTGAGCAGCACATATCTGGGAGCTTCGAGGTAGCTGCAATAGAGTCCACAGCCCTGATCTCTCCCTTCTATCCTTGTTTTTATTTCTTATTCCCCTAGAGTGACATGTATTAGTTTGGTAAATCTGTATTAGAGGCTCAGACCCTTGACACCGGATCCTTTGGGCTATGTAGTAGTATTATTAATTGAAATTCCGCATGTTTAACTCTTATTTCAGACTTCTAGTATTATAACTTGGTAATTTATCTGTGTTAGTCGATAATGATCTGTATGAGAATTGGATTAAGGTTGTTAATTGATCAGGCTTTCCTAGCAGTGTGTTGGGCGCCATCATGACCAGGGTCGGGGTCGTGACAGTACAATTCATAGAAATTAAATTCAAGATTGAGGTACAAAATAATAGTTTGATTGTTCCTTATTCCTGTTTTCCTTGTTGTTTCTTCATTTGTTTCCCTCACAGTCATATTCTCATACGTATCTAGAGAGTCAGTTTGTATATTTTATATATCATGCGTGCCACCACTTTCAATACTTGATTTATTTGAAGATACTTTAACTGGAGTTTGATGTTTGTGTAAAGACGAAGTGAAAAGAAATTCTTTGGTTAGTTAGTTAGCATTAGGTGTTCTTGGATGTGGCAGTTTTTAATTTTTTGTATGCTTGATCTTATTCAATAAAAGTTAGATATTCTAATTAACATGCCAATCTTTCTAATATAACTATTGTAGATGATTAGATGCCTTTAATAATTGATCTTGTTGAAAATTTTAGAGTGTAATTCGATAAAATCTCAAGCATGTAGATTAGTGCATCTAGATCTCAAGTCAAAATTCATTAATTGGAGGCCTCTAAGTAGCACCAACATGCTTAAAAATAAAAAAGTTATATGACCAGAAGAAATTTATCTCATTCAAAAACTTTCATTAAAATTTGGAAAAGAAAAGTTCTTTGTTTTTAAGCTGGAGCCCCACTGCTTTAAAAAATATATTTGAACATATATTATCTAACTCTCATTTTAATTTGTTCGTCATAATTGATAATTAGATGTTGCATGTTTATCACATTATACAAAAGGGGTTTGGTGAGTTATGCATGTGCTGCTGATTTTTCTAATATTCTGTTGCAAATTACACGTTAATCTTTATCATCTGTAACACTTTCTTTCCCCTATTTCCCTTAATAATTCTTTTTTCAAATTCCTCTTTTTGTTGCTTCTACCGAGTATTTAACCACAATACTATTTATTATTTATTTATTTATTTATTATCCATATCTTATTACTATTATAAATATGAGAAGCGTAATCAGTGTAAAAAGTTGAATTATCAAAATGTATATTATAACGTTTTGCTTTAAAAATAAAATTTTTTTGTATAAAACGTGTCTTGAAATTTTTAGCTTACTTATTATAATCATGAGTGTATACAATCTTCTGCTAATTAAAGGTGTTTACAATATCTTGGTATAAGAAAGCTTTGAGGTATCAAATAAATATTATATTTTTGTCCTGCTTAATACGAGCTAATTACTTCCTTAAATTTTATAAAATTTGCTTCAAATGTTCTTCCTTTATTGAATTCGTTAAATATAAACACTAATAATTATTCAGAAACTTACACTTTTTTTGTACTTTTTAAAAATTTTATAAGTCAATTTCTAATAATATTTATATGATTGTTTAAAATTTTGGAATCAACAGTTTATATTGGGCACATGCCCATGTTGTCCATCCAAAGGCCCAATGGCCTAATCCTATTCTCTTTTGGTTTCCAATCCTATTTGGATTTGGATTTGATTTATTCCTATTTTGAATGGGTTTTGGCTTTAAAAGAAAGCACCACTCATGATCTATAAATAGGACAACCTTGGACAATTATTCTATGCTCATTGATACAAGTCTTTGAAAGACTTAAGCACATAAGAGTGGTTTAGAGAGAGCTTTCATCAAGAGAAAATAGAGAAGAAAAGTATTTGTTTTGCTGCAGATTTTTATTTCGACCAGCCAAAGTTCCAATTCGTTAACCGTTGAATCGGGCTGAACTTTTGACTGAGTGTTTGTAACATCTTTGTCTTGGATTTGAACGGTGAAGATCGGATTTCGAGGCTCGTAGCATTTGATTTCGAGCCTCGAACAGCAGCTTCGTTTTGTGAATTATATTCTTTCTTTAATTAATTAGTTGTTGCTCTTGTTGCTATTGTTGCTCTGTGTTTGGCCCTTGTTGTGTAGCCAATTTGGAGAACTTTTTTAACCCTCTTATTGTTATAGTAGAGCTTTTTGGATCTTTGTGATCCCGTAGTTTTTACCTTCGATTTGAGGGTTTTCCACGTTACAATTTTGTGTTCTTTATCTTCTTTATTTTCGGGTTTGCCTCTTCCTCAACATAACACGCGTGTGCTGAGAGACTAGTATATATATATATATATATATACACGTAGTCCAAGACCAATAATTATAAGCATGAATAACAAATACAGAGACAAAAAATTGAAAAAGAATTATGATAAAATGAAATATAAATTGTTTAGTGTTGCCTTTTCAGGATTATACTCATTGGCAAGGAAAAATATGCCTCAGTGCCTTGATTGACACTAAAGCGCCCCCAAAGCAAGGCGAACCGCTCAACATATTTTGAGCCTCGCTTCAGGGCTTAAGCGCGCTTTAAGCGAGCCTTTGACAATACTGGATTAGTTATACGAAGATGATAATATTCTGATTTTTATGCTTTCGTTCAGACATGAAGCTTTTAAACATATACCGACTTTTGACATATAAACAGAAGAAATAAAGTATGGGTGTCCTATATTGCAACTCTCGTGGGAACAAAATAGGCCGCTTAAGGTAATTAAGGTATACCATTTTATTTCTTCCCACAATTTCTCGTCATATCATAAAAGATTACATTCACAGAAGAAATCACAATATGGGACAACAAAACAAAGGCAAGTTAATGTTCGGACAAATGAATTAGGATGTCGTAATTACGGACAAACCAGAATTTCCATTCCTAAGAAGAGGGTTTTAAGTTGTTATGAACCTAGCGTGTCTACCATTCACAATGATATAAAGCAAGAAAATCTTTTCCATTAACCACCACAAAATTTCAATGTATTCACGTTTGTGGGTAATAAGTATTGAAAAGTTAACCTTGAGATATGCCTTCTGAGATATAGTACATGATTGCACGTTAAGAGAGCCAAGAAAGATAGAAGCAGATTTATAGGAAGAAGGCTAAAGAGACTTTGGTCGCTAAATATAATTTTTGAAAAATTAGTGGCCAAAGTTGGTCTCTTTTCACGTCAGCATTGGTGAAAATTAAAAATTACTTTTTTATTTACTATCTAAATAATATAAATGTAATGCATTAACACTTTTGTAATACAAGGGATGAATACACTAAAATATACTCTAACATGCTATATATGTCGTAAAGTAGTACAAGGAAGTGTGCGTGTGTGTCTATATATATAAGAACATAAAGCGCTCGGAACACAGGGCCGGGTTCTTTTTGGTATTGATACACTTGTAAATTGATTCATCGACTTATAACCTACTCAGATGCATGTATATATATTAAAAACAAAACGTCTCGACTTATATCAATTAATATGTTATAATTGATTCATCAACTTATAACCTAATGATGAATGAAAGTAATTCATTAACTCTGTTACAATACAAATAATGAATACTGGATCATGTACTATAACATGCAAAATATGTAGTGAAAGTAGCGCGAAGTGTGTGTGTGTCACGACCCAAATTAGGACCGTGACCAGTGCTCAGGAGCTAGTGCTCCCAAGTAAGCCTCATCGGAAATTTTACAGAAAATCGGACAGAGTTTCCCTTGTTTTTGGACCGTCCCAAAATTTTCATGTATCAAATCATCAACCAAACATCCTAATAGCAATTCAAATGACAAGGACTTTATAAATTAACCAAAATAAATATATACCTTTAACCTACTCAGATGCATGTATATATATTAAAAACAAAACGTCTCGAAAAGTAACAAGGTTCTGAAAGAAAGACAAGCATTAAGGCAACTAAAGCTAGGAAGGTAGGTTAAAGTGACTAGTCTTTCTTATCCAAAAGCAAGCAAGACAACAAGGGAGCAGATCGATCTTAAGAAGATCATTGCTTACTCCTCAGTAGCTCATATGAATCTGGTGACTATTGGTATGTTTAGTCGAGAGGTATTCACAAGCGCCACTCAACTGCGCAAACTAAGCCCTCCGTAGAAGTTCAAGGAAGTAAAGCTACATACTACTGGAAAGAGATGGGCCTTCTTACCACTGCTTCTGCCGGTGTCCATCATTGAAAATGGCATCTCTGTTTGCGCACATTGGAGAAAGTGCCCTGCTAGTGAAATCGGTCCATTGACACCTATAATTGTTTCAACCAAGGCCGAGCACTCTTCTCGAAGGGAACCGTAGCATAGGGGGACGTCTAATCCTTTTGCCACTGCAAGGCTGGCTAATTGTACGCAGCAGGCTCGAATACCCCTGGTTCTGGAAGGCACATGAGTCCGAACCTAGTCTTCCTATGCACATGTGAAAGTTTTTTCCTGAATTAGTTGGCCCACACTTCAGCTACTAATAATAGGATAAGATCTTACTACTATATAGGATATGTTACCCTCTCTCCAGTTAGTGCAGGGAAGGACTCTCGCCTCACCCACCCGTTTGAAAAATGCCCTTTTTCTTACTTTTTATATGATATATACTTTCTATTATTGTATATTTCAGATTTACCGGTCAAATGTTTTTTTGGATTAAACTTTCTTATTTAATACCCCGAGTAGTAAGATTTTTAATACATATTTCGCATTTTTTTGACTCCCCTTCCTCAAGTGGACAAACAGTTTTTTCCTTAGTAAGCTAGCTTTGGTTGCTAAGCAAGCCATGTTCTCTTCTCGTTCACGTTGATAGCCCCGGTTCAGTTCAAGCTGCTGCGAAAGAATTTGTCGAAGTGGTGGAACGAGCTTTCCTATTAAAAGCTGCTAGGTGAAAACTCCAAAATCCAAAACGTTGGTTAGGGTTCCAAATCTTTCTCTAATAATAAGGTAAGATTTCAAGCCGCCGCCCTTTGAAGGAGCGGTAAGATTTCAAGCCGCCGCCCTTTGAAGGAGCGGGCGCATACTGGAAGAAATTGGAAGATCGACGACGGAACAAAGAACACAATTTTACGATAGCAACACAACAAAGAAGAATTTTATGGGGCTTCCCTCTCGAGAATTAAAAGTTTTTCTCTTAGAGAGGCGATTTCCTCGCTTAGAAAAGCTTATATCAATTAATATGTTATAATTGATTCATCGACTTATAACCTAGTGATGAATGAATGTAATTCATTAACTATGTTACAAGAAGTGCTGTTGTAGCTGTAATTTCAAATGTTTGGTGGTTTAGGGTTGAGAACAGTTCCAGTAGTTAATAATTTGATACTTCTTAACCGTGAATCATATTCTGATTACTTCGTTGTATAGCAATCTGGAATTCAAATTGTGAGGTGGTTTAATATAGTACATAAGTTAATAATGTGTCCCAATCTTATTTTGGGATAGATTTGATATGTTATTATATTCTTTCACGTTATTGCAGCTGAAATCCCAGTTGTGATATTGTTGCAGCAAATCATTCACATAGGAACGATGCTTGTGAAGAGCATAAGATGGTGGATGTGCTTTATGTAATAATAGCAGTTTTACTCCATCCAGTTTGTTGTACACATCTGTAGTGTGGTTTGTGTTCGTAGAAACAACGTGACTTGACTATGTTAAAGTTTTTGTTTCTTTTTAATTCTAAGCTCTATTTCAGCTCCCAATTCTGCCGTCTTCCACATTTTTCAAACAAGCTAATTCTATGCCCTTTGGTTGTTTGAAGTCGGCTTTGTAATTATATTTGTTGGTGCTGAGAAAAGTTCAACTCTTTCCATCCTCAAAGATTCCCGTAACATGAATTTGAGCTTTCAACTGAAAGATAGTCTAAAATAGATGGAGCTTACTTGTACTAATGTTAGAAGACGTATTTAGTTTTTGAAGTCGACTTTGTGCATTTATAACTAAAGTGATTGTATGTCACAACCCCGGTTCGCCCTCCGTGAACAATCGTGATGGCACCTAGTCTCTACGACTAGGTAAGCCTAAATTGCGGAAAAGAAACCAAAAATTTGTGGAAGTAACAATTTAAAATAGAAATAACGAAAATAAACAGTGTTTAAATGTGCCGCTCGGAAAACACCATATTTAACTCTCAAAACCAACACATAAATCCAAGACCCAAAAACCCATGAATCACAAGCTAAGAAGTACTACATAGCTCTAACTCCAGAGTGTCTAACAAGAACTAAAAATACAGAAGGGCTAATACTAAGCAGCAAGAATAGAAAGAGACTCCTCGGTCTGCGGATGCGGCAGATATACCTCGAAGTCGATATAGCAGTCGCCTCGCCTCAGGGGTGGTAGGACTAAGTCGAAGTACCTGGATCTGCACATGAAAAACATGCGCAGGAAGGGCATGAGTACACCACAGCAATACTCAGTAAGTGCCAAGCCTAACTTTGGTTGGGTAGTGACGAGAAAGGTCAGGGTCATACTGAGGTTAAATAAGATATAAAGTTTAATAATATGAAATAAGCAGTGTAAATAAGTAACACAGCCATGAAGGACAGCAAAAACTATTACAGAGGCAAGTAAACCACAGAAAAAAGAATGCAACTCAGCTCCAAGATAATAACCGGGGATCTCCCAAGATCCCGTCCTGTAGTCCCCAAATATAAATATCATATCCAATGGATCTCTCGGGTGCAGTCCCGTAGTCCAACGCGTAAAATGCGCGGGAATCTACCAGGTGCAGTCCCGTGGTTCTAATGTAAAAGTGCAGGGGGATCTCCCGGAATGCAGTTCCATAGTCCCAAAATATAGGGGGAGTTGCCGGGATACCGTCCCGTAGTCCCAAAGTAAACACACAACAACAACAAGAAACTCAATTCAATCAATTTCATATCAAGGTGAAGCAGGTAATCCTAACCTAGCATGTTTCACGTAATACAAATAAGGCAGTTAAGGCAAATAGAGCAATTTAGTCAAGTAGACATGCTTCTCTAGGCTAACAGCAGGCTAAATTTCCAAAACAGTGCAAGCAAGAAAAGGAAGAACACAATTCAAGGCTATTTTTAATGAAAAACTGGATTTCCAACAATTAGCACAAGTACGCGCTTGTCACCTCACGTACGAGGTATTTCAATTACCATAATATCAATCCTAAGGGGAAAGATCCCCCGCACAAGGTTAGACAAGCCACTTACCTCGAACAAGTGTAAGTCAACCCGAAACCACGCCTTTGCCATGAGTATCTGACTCCAAATGGCCCAAATCTCTTCAATTAAATTTCATAATGTGAATAACACTTCAAGCAACTAATTCTATAATTAAATTCTAAGCTAATACACGAAATTAGGTAAAATAACCAAAATGCCCTTCAGGCCCACGTCTCGGAATCGGGAAAAATTTATATTTTTGGAATCCTCATACTCTCATGAGTTCATAAATATGCACAACACTGAAATCGGAGCCCAAATGGTCCCTCAAATTCTCATTTCAAAATCTCTTAAACTCAAGCCCTAATTACCCATTTTTCCCAAATTTTTCATCACTAATTAGGTCTTTAATCACATAAAAACGAGTTATGAAGTCAAATATTACCTCCAAGTGATTCCCCTTGAATCCCTCTTCAACCCTCTTCAAAAAGCTTTAAAATCGCCTAACAATGGAGGAAACTAGGCTAAAATTTACGAAATAAGCCTTTTAAAACATTCTGCCCAAATGTCAAATTCCTTCTTCATGAATGCGGTCAAAGCCTCATGTTCGTGAAGCACAAAATAACTTTGACCATTTTTTCTTCTACGCGAACGCGACGTGCACCACGCGAACGTGATGCATAAAGTTCCGCTGGGCCAATTCCTCTTACGCGAACGTGAAGCCCAATCGGGAACGTGTAGCGCAACCATCCAACCTCTTCGGGAACGCGGAGGCCTTCTTGCGAAGGTGAAACTCTCCCCCAGCCCCAGCTCCTCTTCGTGAATGCGAGGACCCACTCGCGAACGCGAAGAAGGAAACCAGAACTAACTGTTCCAACTGTTTTTGCAACTTCCTAAGTTCCAAAAATGACCCGTTGAGTATTCTTTTGTTATTATAGTCTTATGTTGAGTATCGTTCTCATTTATCAAAGTTGGAGATAAATTAGTATTTCTAGTGGTTAGTTTGTGGTTTAGTTATGGTGAAGACTTGTATTGGTTAATTGATAAGTTATCAATTATTTGGTATGATATTAGGATGTTTGGTTGTTGATTTGAGATAGGAAAAATTTTGGGATGGTCCAAAACAGGGGAAACTCTATGCGATTTTCTGTAAAATTACCAATGAGGCTTACTTGGGAGCAGTTGTTCCTAAACGTCGGTCACAACCCTAAATTGGGTCGTGACACAACACGTAACGACCGGCCGGTCGTTTTTGGAATTTACGCCCCGATCCCCCATTAACTGCTTTCCCTAAGTTCATTTCTGTTATTTTGGTTTGCCGGGACGTTCGATATTAGGATTCGGAGTGTCTTGGGACACTTAGTCCCTAAATGAGAGCTTAAGAGTTGAAAAATGGTCCGTATTTGGAATAGAGTGAAGATGAGCTCAGAATGGAAATCTGATGGTTTCGTTAGCTCCGATAGGTGATTTCGGGGTTGGGAGCGTGTTAGGAATGTAATTTGGAGGTTCGTAGCTCATTTAGGCTTGAAATGCCGAAGTTTGAATTTTTGAAGTTTCCGGTCCGATAATGAGTTTTTGACCCGAGGGTTGGATTTGAATTCTGGAAGTTTCTGTAGCTCCGTCATGTCATTTGGGATGTGTGTGCAAAATTTTAGGTCATTCGGACGAGGTTTGGTTAGGTTTTTGATCGAAAGCGTATTTTGATAGAATTTGAAGTTCTTAGGCTTGAATCCTTGATTTAATCGGGTTTCCGATGTTGTTTGAGGTGTTTTGAGGATTTGTACAAGTTTGAATAAGGTATTAGGTGGTATTGGTGCTTTTGGTTGAGGTCCAGGGGACCTCGGGATGATTTCGGATGCTCAACGGGCAAAGTTTGGAGTTAGAAGGAAAAAGTTGCAGCAGGCTTTTGGTATTTTCGCTTCTGCGGTCCTGGAGCTGCAGAAGCGGAGCCACATAAGCGGCTTCCTCACCTCAGACGCGGAGCCTCATAAGCAGCCATTTCTTCGCATAAGCGGAATTTCCCCATCCCGGGAGAACCGCAGAAGCGGTCTCCTTCCCGCGTAAGCGGAACCGCAGATGCGGTTTTGAGTCCGCAAAAGCGGACACTACCCTCTTAAGTTGAACCGCAAAAGATGTTATTCCTACCGCAAAAGCGGGACCGTAGAAGCGGTCCCTGGGCCGCAAAAGCGAAAATCGCTGGTCTGAAAAAGGGATAATCCGAGGGTTTATTTCAAAGTTAGAAGAATCAATTGAGAGCTCGGGAGAAGGCGATTTTGAGTGGATTTTGAAGAGAAGATCATTAGATAACGTTGCTTTGATCCCTTCTAGTTATATTCCATCATTTTCTAGCTAAATCAACCATTAGAATTCAAATTCAAGGTCAAAAATTGAGAAAAATGGGTGAAACTTCTTAGGCTTAATTTTGTGATTTTGAGTGGGTATTTGACCTCCGATTTGGGAGATTTTTATATGGTTAGACTCGTGAGAGTACGAGGGTTGTAAAAATATGAAAATTATTCGATTCCGAGACGTTGGCTGGAGGGGCGTTTTGGTCATTTTACCTATTTTTGCGCCCTAGCTTTAATTTCAATAGTGGAATCAGTTGTTTACAATATTATTTACGATTTGTAATTGAATTGAATAGATTTGGGCCATTTGGAGTCGGATACTCGTGGCAAG
>MU699324.1:12002-29423 GCA_026770625.1 Nicotiana glauca | reverse complement strand
GTGCTTGAGAAGAAATAAAATCAGAGCCTATACTTTTTTCTTTTCTAACTCTTTGACTTTTTCTTGGTTCTACAGGAGATTCAATTGCCTTTCTTTTATTGTTAGAAGAAGAACTAGGTTCTGCATAATTTTCTTGAGTTACTGCATTATCACCAATGCTTGTTGCATTATCATCTTGTTTAGTAATTTTTGTGTCCTCTTGTGAATTATTAGAATTACCAATGAACTTTATTTCCAAGAACTCAACATCTTTAGATTCCACAATATACTTAGACTCAATGTCCAATAATCTGTATGCCTTTGAATTCTCAGCATATCCTACAAATATACTTTTAATTCCTCTAGGTCCTAACTTAGTCCTTTTAGGATTTGGAATTCTATAATAGGCTAAACAGCACCATACCCTTAAGAAATTTAGCTTAGGCTTTCTTCCTTTCCATAATTCATATGGTGAAACCTTAAATTTCTTTGAAGGAACTCTATTATGCACAAAACAAGCCGTTAACAAAGCTTCCCCCCACAAATTCGTTGGTAACTTTGCATGTAAAGGCATGGCATTAACCATATCTACCAACGTTCTATTTTTTCTTTCAGCAAGACCATTTTGTTGTGGGGTATACAGTGCACTAACTTGGTGAATCAAACCATTTTCTTCACAAAATACAGAAAATTCATTGGAAAGATATTCGCCTCCTCGATCACTACGTAGGATTTTAATCTTCTTTTCCAATTGATTTTCAACTAATGCTTTATAACTCTTAAACATATCAAATGCTTGATCTTTTGTTTTTATTAAGTAAATATGTGTATATCTAGAATGATCATCTATAAAAGTAATAAAGTATCTATTTCCACCTCTAGTTAAATGACCATTCAATTCACATATATCAGAATGCACAAGTTCAAGTAGATTACTTGTTCTTTCATTCTTTGGAAAAGATTTCTTAGTCATCTTAGCTTGTATGCAAATATCACATTTTTTATCATTATTCTCAACAGCAGGAATTAATTTATTTTTAGACATAAACTTAACATATCGAAAATTAACATGTGAAAGTCTAGCATGCCATAAATTAATAGATGACTCAATCATATAAGAAGACACTTCAACTTTATTAATACTTAATTTGAACATGCCTTCACAAGAGTAGCCTTGTCCTACAAATACACCATTCTTAGAGAAAATAATCTTTTCTACCTCTATAACAGTTTTGAGGCCTTTCTTACTTAATAAACTTGCAGAAATTAAATTATTCCTAACATCAGGCACATGATGAACATTAATTAAAATCAACTTCTTTCCCGAAGTGAATTGTAGTTCAACTTTTCCTTTTCCAAAGACCTTGGCGGTGTCATAATTTCCCATTAAAACCTTTCATCACTTGTTGCAATTTCATAATGTTTGAAGAAACTCTTGTCATTGCATACATGAACTGTAGCACCGGAATCATACCACCAATTTGCAGATTTCATAGTTGATGCCATGTTGCATTCAGTTACCATACTCAGATTCAAGTTGGTAAAGGCAGAAATCATAGCAACAATATCCGAAGAAGAAGCTTGTTGTTGTTCAACATTATTTACCCTCTTCTGTCCAACATTTTCTTCATTTTTCTGTCTCTTACGAAACCTGCAATCTCTCTTAAAATAACCCATTTTTCCGCAAGTATAACACGGACCTTTCTTAATGTTAGAATAACGTTCCTTCGGAGCAGCCTCAAACTTTCTCTTCTTTCCAACTTTGTTTCCAGATTTTCCTGAGTTGTTTTCCTTACTAGACTCAACATAATTCACCTTTGAACTAGTTTCCGCAGCATATTTATTTTCACGTTTTTGTGACTCTTCTTCAATCCGAATATGCTTTGTCAACTGGTCCACATTAAAGTCTTCGGAAGAATGTAATAATTTATTCCTATAGTCACTCCAAGTGGCTGGTAATTTTGCAAGTATAGCAGCCACTTGAAGAGATTCCGAATCATCGACTTTAAAATCTTTGAGTCTAGATATCAAAACCAGCAACTCATCAACCTGTTCCATGACAGATTTCCCATCTACCATTTGAAATTCAAAAAATTTCATTCCAAGGAATCTGTCCGTTCCTTGCTTCACAGCAGTATATTTCTGTTCCAAGGCTTTCCAGATTTCTTGTGGTGATTTATGAGGATGGAACAAATTATATAAACGATCAGAAAGTGAGTTTAAAATAAAACCTCTACAGCGCACCTCATCATCTTCACGTTTTTTGCGTGCCGCCTTAATTTCGTCAGAGTCTTCAGCAGTAGGTTCTAGCATTGCAGTAAGATCAGAACTCAGCAGATATGCTATTCCCAACTCTGTGAGAAAGAATAGCAATTTGTCTTTCCAGCGGGTGAAATTTGAGCCATCAAATCGAACCAGTTTGAACACTTCGAACATCTTGTTGAAACCAGAATCACTACCAGAAGCCTCCATTGCAGTGTTGTTAAATTCCTTAAGATTGTTAGAAAATATAACAGAATATAGAAACAAAATAATTAGGCTTTGATAGTATAGTCACTGTCCTTAAGGAATTTAAGCCTCCCAATTTCGTTGCTGCAGGGATTATGGCAGAATTCCTCCAGGATTTTACAAAACCCCTGAAATTCGAGCACCAGCAATTAACTCGAATTTCCACTTGAACAAATTTTGTGAATTGAAGATAACAGAAATGAAGAATATATTTTGTTGCTTTTTCTGATGATTTTCGTTTTGGAGAGGCAAAGGGTATTTATAAACCCTTTAGGTGTCTGTTAGGACTAACAGACTCAACCTTTGCCAATAGGCACCTTTTAAAAATAAAAAGTCACCTTTTTTCAAAATTAAAATGTTTTAATATTTAAAACGTTTTTTATTAATTAATAAAAATAATAGATGACTAAAAGAAATGAATTTTGGGCTATTTAATTGGCCCAAAGGCCCAAGTGCCCCAAGTGCCCAAGTGCCCAATCTTGACTATTAATAATATAGCCAAATTCTAGTTTCCCTCCAAAACATCTTTGAATTATTCAAATCATGTAAGACAAAGAAGTGCTTTTAAACACTTCTTCCTTTCTTTCTTTTTCCAATGAGGGACAAAGCAACCTCTTCTCAAATACTCCCATCAAAACATTAACTAATATAATATCCTCATCCTTATTGATACATACAAGCACTTGTAATAGCTTTAGAAGAACTTGTAGGCAGCCTGCAGGGATCCTCAGAAACAATGGGATACTACTTAACGAATCTACTCAAAAGGTACACATCTTATGTATTGACATTACTACGATCTTTCTTCAGAATATTACTGGATTTGTGGAAAATATTATTGTCTTTTTGCTCCTTAAATATAAATGTCTGATGCACATTTGTTTTAATTACAGAGAAGGGCCAAATATATTCCTCTACTTTTAAATATAGTTTAAATCTATCCTCCGTCCAACTATCTGGTTGTTTGTGCCCCTACCGTTATACTATAAAACAAATATACCCCTCATTTGGACGGAATGACACGTGGCACTTCAAAATTAAAGAGACCACCCCAAATTTTGATACACGGCCTGGCCCTAATTTTTCTACCCATTACACATTATCCATTTTCTCCAACTTTGAGATAACAAAACAAAAGCTATTTCAAAATTTCAGAAGTTTTCTCCACCGATTATCCCATGTGACGACCCAAAGGGTCATCACCTGTTTTAAATGAATTCAGTGCTTTTGAGGCCTTGAAAACCTCATTTAGAGTTGCCTCGATTTGCATGCGCAGTCCGTGCGCGTAGCCGAAAAGCTTAAATGTAAAATTCTATGATAAATTGCTAAGTTTTGATGTTAAAATGAATGAATTTGACTTTGATCAATATTTTGGGTAAACATGCCCGGACTCGTGATTTGACGGTCCCAGAGGGTCTGTAGGAAAATATGAGACTTGGGCGTATGCCCGGAATCGAATCGAGGTCCCAAGCCCGAGAAATTAATTTTTGAGTAAAATTATTTTTCTGAAATTGTTAAGGAAAATTGAAATGAAAATTTATTAGAACATGCTGGTATTGGGCTCGTATTTTGGTTCCGATGCCCGTTACAGGTCTTATATATGATTTAAGATGTTTCTGTGAACTTTGGTAAAAAACGGACGTCGTTTGACATGATTCGGACCTAAGTTGAAAAATTTGATGGTTTATGAAGTTTGAAAGAATTCTTGGATTTTAGCTACCGTTTCGGCATCCCCAAGGAAATCAGCTGCGACAACGGACGACAGTTCATCGACCAAAATACGACAGAATTCTTCGACAAATGTAACATTAAGCGAATACTCTCCACGCCATATCACCCCGCCGCCAACGGCCAAGTAGAGTCTTCCAACAAAACAATACTGAACATACTTAAAAAGAAACTCGAGGAAGCCAAAGGGTTATGGACCGAGCTACTACCAGAAGTATTGTGGGCACACCGGACCACACCAAAATCCTGCACAGGAGAAACACCATACTGACTGGTCTACGGAACCAATGCAGTCATACCAGTCGAAGTCGGCAGACCAAGCTTGAGGTATTCACATACCAGCGAAGCAGAGAACGACATAAACAGGCTTCAAGACCTCGACGAGGTCGAGGAAAGAAGAGAAATCGCCCACATAAGAATGGTGGCTCAGAAACAACAAGTCGAAAGATACTACAAAAGAAATCCAAAGTAAGACCACTCAAAGTGGGAGACTACGTCCTAAAAAGCCAAAACATTGGCATCAAAAGACCCAAGCGAAGGGAAACTGGGCACCGACTGGGACGGACCCTACAAAATCACAACAGCAGCAGGTAAAGGAGCATTCTAGTTAGAAACAATGGAAGGAAAAACTCTCCAAAACAATTGGAACATCGCCCACCTCAAGTATTTCCATTTCTAAAAGGCATCTCCCGATTCGCACTCTTTTCCCCTTACCCGAGTTTTGTCCCAATTGGTTTTTCTCGGAGAGGTTTTTAACGAGGCGGCAGAGGGGACACCTGGAGATGTTTGCGGAACAAGTTTATCATACCAGCCACTCCATACGCTCTCCTGACTGACATGACAAGGGGGCTGGACTAGCATGATCTCCAATGTATAAACGGCTAAGGCCATCTCCAACGAGTAAACGGCTAAGGCCATCTCCAATGTATAAACGGCTAAGGCCATCTCCAACGTGTAAACGGCAAAGGCCATCTCCAATTTATAAATGGCTAAGGCCATCTCCAACGTGTAAACGGCTAAGGCCATCTCCAAAGTGCAAACGGACAAGGCCATCTCCAATGTGCAAACGGCCAAGGTCATCTCCAATGTGTAAACGGCTAAGGCCGTCTCCAACGTGTAAACGGCTAAGGCCATCTCCAATGTGCAAACGGCCAAGGTCATCTCCAATGTGTAAATAGCTAAGGCCGTCTCCAACATATAAAGGGCTAAGGCCATCGACAGTATTATGGATAAGGCCATCGTCGTCAATAAGTCGACCCAGCTCGACTACGACAAACGAGTAATTCAACGATAGTCAAAGTTACGTACATGGCTAAGGCCATCGACAGTATTATGGCTAAGTCCATCATCGTCAATAAGTCAACCCAGCTCGACTACGACAAACGAGTAATTCGACAACAGTCGAAGTTACGTACATGGCTAAGCCATTGACAGTATTATGGCTAAGGCCATCGTCGTCAATAAGTCGACCAAGCTCGACTACAACAAACGAGTAATTCGATGACAGTCGAAGTTACATACATGGCTAAGGCCATCGACAGTATTATGGCTAAGGCCATCATCGTCAATAAGTCAACCCAGCTCGACTGCGACAAACAAGTAATTCGATGACAGTCGAAGTTATGTACATGGCTAAGGTCATCGTCGTCAATAAGTCAACCCAGCTCGACTACGACTCGACTACGACAAATGAGTAATTCGACGATAGTCGAAGTTACGTACATGGCTAAAGCCATCATCGTCAATAAGTCGACCCAGCTCGACTACGACAAACGAGTAATTCGACAACAGTCGAAGTTACGTACATGGCTAAGCCATCGACAGTATTATGGCTAAGGCCATCGTCGTCAATAAGTCGACCAAGCTCGACTACAACAAACGAGTAATTCGATGACAGTCGAAGTTACGTACATGGCTAAGGCCATCGACAGTATTATGGCTAAGGCCATCGTCGTCAATAAGTCGACCCAGCTCGACTACGACAAACGAGTAATTCGACAACAGTCGAAGTTACGTACATGGCTAAGGCCATCGACAGTATTATGGCTAAGGCCATCATCGTCAATAAGTCAACCCAGCTCGACTGCGACAAACAAGTAATTGGATGACAGTCGAAGTTATGTACATGGCTAAGGTCATCGTCGTCAATAAGTCGACCCAGCTCGACTACGACTCGACTACGACAAATGAGTAATTCGACGATAGTCGAAGTTACGTACATGGCTAAAGCCATCATCGTCAATAAGTCGACTCAGCTCAAGTACGACAAACGAGTAATTCGACGACAGTCGAAGTTACGTACATGGCTAAGGCCATCATCGTTAATAAGTCGACCCAACTCAACTGCGACAAACAAGTAATTCGATGATAGTCGAAGTTACGTACATAGCTAAGGCCACCGACAAAGTTATGGCTAAGGCGGTCGTCGCCAACAGTCGCCAACCCTGTTCGACTATGACAAAGGGCGCTTAAATAACAATTAAAGTGATGCCATTATTAGCTAAGGACACCACTATTTAGCATCGAAGCCGCATCAGATCGGTGGATAACACAGAAAACGTTCGAGAAACACCCTGAAAATCATACAAGTAAACGAGCACCTGCTTTGCGGAGACGAGATACCAAAAATAAAAGATACAAAAGGAAAAGAATGACAGCAAAAGTACGAATTTCATTATCATCCAAAAAATACATGTACAAAAGGTCCCATTTACATTCCAAAATACAACAAAATAAAAATATATACAAGTCCTATGAGGCTCCGCCATTCCACTCATCGTCCCCCGCCTGACCGCCATCTTGTCCATCGCCGCCCCCGGGTTGATAAGTGGCAGAGATCTAGGAGCCGGATCCTAGACGGTTGACGTCTTCGGAGTTATAGCCCGCCCGATCTAGGGAGTCAGAACTATACCCACAGGTTTTGCGGGCGACGCGGGCTACGTGCCGTTGCTCTTGAACCTCCGCTTCAGTAGCTCGACCCGCAGATAAGAACTCCTCGAGCACGACTAATCTGGCTTTGGCATATACCCACATCTCATGCGCCTCACGATGCGCATCCTCATCAGACCTTGGCGCAACATTCCACTTAAGGGCTTCAATCTCAGCCGCCCTGGTATCGAGTTCGGTGGTCAAGCAGCTACTTTGGTCCGCAAATCAGCAGCTTCCGCCGCTACCCCACGGCCAACCTCCAATTCCTCTTCCTTCGCCTGAAGAAGAGTCTCCAGCTCAATGTTCCTAGCCAAAGCAGCCATCAGCTGCTCATCAACCTACTCCAGCTCGACCACCCTCCGTTTTAGTCGGGCCTCCGACTGCTCAAGGCCCTCACGGAACACCCAAAATTCCGGGTCCTACTTAAGTAGGTCCGCCAATGCCCGATGCTTGGCACGGCACCGCTGGTACTTTTTTGCCATCTTGTTAAAAGTGACTGCCTTCTTTTGCGCTCGCCACCTCCTCTCCACCTCCAAAATGAGAGTCTAAAAAGGAGAAGAAAAAAAGGAAAGGCAAGTCAGTATGCATCAAAGTTAGCCTTACGGCACACAAAGAAAATTGAAAGCTACCTGCAAGGCCGCGCCAGCGACGCTCCGGGATAGATCCCCGTCACTAACACCTTTCAGCATTTCACGCTCAGCAGCCGCACATAACAGGGTCATATCCATTGTGGCCTGCTCGCTCTGTTGTAACAGGTTATACCCTCCTGGGATCATAATTCGGCGGTTGGATCTACCTGCCGTCATCTCCACATGGGCCGAACCTGTCGGTAACCCATTTGCATCCCCATGGGCGGCCTCAGCGTCCGCCCTCTCGGAACCGTCGCCCACCCCTCCAACAGCAGCCGACAAACCACTCTCCGAAACACGGGCTAGGCTAGCGTCGACGACAGCTCTCCTTTGGGGAGCCGACCTCCCAGAACGGATAACATCGGCCATAAAAACCGGCCTCGACCCTTGACGGGGCTCACTCACCCTCTTGTCTTCAGTTGCTATCCCCTTGCCCGTCATCAACCGCCGTCTTTTTCTCTCTAGAGGCTCCTCACCTTCAGAAGTCTCCTCCACAGGCTGCGGGGACGGCATTGAAGGAGTTGCTTTACTTGCGGACGCCACCACAGGCGCAACCTCCTGGTGAGGAATCTCGGGAGCGCCGTCACTGAACGAGCCGCAGGGTATTTCTCCACCCTCAAAGTCAGACCCCGCCCTAGGCGAGGTAACGACTGTTTTCTTCTTCTTGGAGGCGCTCCGACCTGCCAAAACCAGTAAGTCAGGTAACAAAACCTAAGGGAACTTCGAAACCACAGCCGAAGAATTACCTGACGGGCCATACCGCTCACGAAATGCGGCCCAGGTACGGCGCTCCTCCACATAAGGTATCAATCTTTCCACCCACGATTTAATATTATCAATGAACTAGGGTAGAGAAGCCCTCGCTACAAGAAAAGAGAAAAGAAAGAAATCACAGTGGCCGAATGGTCATGGTCCCAAGTAGTCATGAATTCTGCAAATAAAGGTACTTACGTTCTGGGTTCCATCTTTCCGGGAACCCTTCAGGGTTAGACACCAGGTGCTCCGTCCTGATGTAGAAGTACCTACGCCAAAAGCGGTGGTTGGTATTGTCGTCAGATTTAACAACCAAGCCCTTTGTGCCACGGCTTTTCAACTGCAGCATGGTACCCCTCAGGTAACTAGGGCTGAATAACTGTAAAAGGTGATGAACTGAGACACCGCACTCAGCCTTAGCCACGTACGTGGTCAGAATCCTGCACACCTTCAAGGTGTAAGGAGTAAGCTGAGCCGGACATACATTGAAAAAGCGGCAAAGCTCCTCCGCTAGAAAGTAGATAGGGAGACTATAACCGAATAAAAATGGGTACTCGTAAAATGTGCAATACCTAGGACTGTGCACATTGGCATAGTCCATCCCAACCGGAGCCATTTCTACATGGTCTGGAATATGGTGTGTCGCTCGAAGATTGTCTAGATGGGATCGCACTAAATCACTATGCTCCCAGGGAAATGATGGGCTTTTAGTTTGAAAACCCTTTCGAATATGCATCTCCTTTGGGAGGACGTTGTCTACAGTAAGGGGAACAAGGGGTTTTCTTGCTTCTTCCTCCTCGCCACTGGAGGAGGGCGAAACCCTAGATGAGGCATTGTCTTTGGTCTTTTTACTGCTCTGACGACATTTTGTCATGATGTCCTATGTAAGAAACAAAGCACTAACGACAAGAAGTGTGGCTTCAAAGAACTGGAAGGGTCTCACACGAAATAACGGTTGCTAGAAAGAATGGCAGAGAAGGAAGCCAGAAAAGGTTTTCCAAAGGTTCAAAAGATGAAACGGATTGAACCTTCCTCCTATTTATAGGGTTAGGATGCGCAGAAATCGAAAAGGCATGATTCAAAACGGGTGCGGGAAACTAGAACATCACATCATCTTCTGAACCGCCTCGGGAGTAAGTATAATAATGACACATGCGGGTGGTGATGTCATTTTGAAAAGGGAGCCACGCGTCAGCAGCTCGGCAATGTCATACATCTTATCTCATTCACGTTACCGCCCCAGGGCGAGGTCAAATTCTCCAAAGACGAGGTTTGCATTTTCACCCATTGAAGATGCCTAACGAATGCGCCTCCAACGAGCGGAGGGACTAACTGTATAGGGTCAAATTTGACCCTCAATGTCCCTACGCCGATGGGGATGCCCATTGAGCATACGACAACTAAAGCGAGGGTATGACTTGGGCGTGTGGGCAAAGCCGACGTCGTTTAAAACTCAGCGACCTCACTAGGGAGACGTTGACTACTTTTGTACCTTTATGATTATTTCGAGTAAGGCCTCCGGCTATATAAAGGAGACCTTCACATTGTAAAAGGGCGTCATTATTATTCTCGAATAATACAACTCTCTGATTTTCTCCTACTCTCTCTCTATCTCTACATCTAACGAACACTTATTCTTGAGCTCATACTATCAGATCTACTATAATAATTTCATCTTTCCTATCTCTAGGGTTTATTATATTTGGTTACGATTTACCCCAATTTATTTTTGATTGTTTTTAAGCTTACAAAGTATATTGATAACTTTTGAGCCAAACACTTTGCTTATGGGTTTGATTATAAACTTTATGAATTTGATGGTTTAGGGCTAACTGTCTTGTTTTTCATTAATGCTATATTTTGATCAATTTTATGGACCTGAATTAGGTGGTTGAAACAGAAGTGAAGTGTGTCCTTTCCACTTGTATGTAGTAGTAATGTGTGGACCAATTTTATACTCCTATTTGTTTTAGCTCCATTTCGTTCACGGCTTCCTTATCAGGTTCCGCCGAGGCTTTTTTTTCGATCATGTTTCAATGGTAGCCCATCTGTCGGATGTCTTTCCAATCTCTGCACTCCTTTTTCTATTAACTTTTTTTCTATTTACTTAATTTTGTCGACGTTTTTCGTGTCAACTTTCTCCTTGTTTTACTACACCACAGGCTTCAATTTGTTGCTTTAATTATAGCTAATGAACTGTGTTTTTTGTGCTATTGATGCAACACCCACATGATAGAACAAATGTGTCTCAGAAGTTACTCTTGTTATTCTCGAAACAGTAGCATAGTGATGAACAGAACATAGGAGAAGTTTATCACCTTCAAAAGACAAGGAAACACCAATAATCTATGTAAATATAGTGATGAACAGAACATAGGAGAAGAACCAAGGATAGTACAGAAGCACTCTCAAATATCCAATTGTTTGTGGCAATTTGAAATTTTGAAGTATAATATTGAGCAGTTGATTTCCAACACTCAAATTTCTCATCAGTCAAAAAGTACATGAAAAGGGTACACAAATACTTTCAAAATTGTATTTTAGATATAGACTAAAAAATTTCATAGATTGCCAAAATTATTTTTTTCTCGAAAACTTTTACTTTTCCCATCTCAAATTAAATGATCACTTTTCTTTTATAGGCTGTCTCACAATGATACCCACTTAACTTAAAAGCACAGTAAAACTATCTTTTACATATCTCATATAAAAGTTATGTAAGAACTGTATTTTTCTTTCTATATGAAACATTTTGCTAGTAAATCACTTACAAACACGTCTCTTGATTAGGATCACGAGATTTACTCCTATAAATTTTATTGGTAAACAATATTACCAGTAATTTTGTTTTGGTCCTAAAAATTTGTTTCTAAAAGACATATTAAAGTAAATGTGTTTGGCAAGCAAAATTTATTTCTTATTCTTTCTCTTACGAAGTGTCACAAACAGACCATTGCTCATGCTGTAAAATGTATATATGCAATTGTGCACAACAAAAGAAAAATCAACATATTCAGTTAAAATAAATGATTAAGAGTCTTTGAAATTATTTTATTTTACCAATTCTTATCACATCGTTGCACCCTATTCTATCGTCAACTGTAAATCCAAAGATATCAAATCTCACCTACTAAAATATTTGAAAAATTCATTCTACTGTGTCCAACATTTGTGTCCAAAAATTGATTCTACTCTGTCCACTAATCTGTTTTATTTTACAAGTAAAGATCTTCAAATGAGAGGAAGGAGTGCTAAGATTTTTCAAGGAGATACAACGATCCTGAATGATAACACAAAAATCATCAAAATATGTCGACTATGCTGATTATAAGCTGGTAATCTATCCAATCAGATTCATCTTTACCTATCATGTGGTTTCTAAATCAGTATGCTATTCATGTAGTAGGGATCATTGATTCTTTGAGTTGCTGGAGTTTACTGACTGACGAGAAAACTCTTCGAGGTCCATGATTTTCTGCTTGATTTCCGCAATACATTTTTTTCCAAGTGTAGTAGTAATTGGCCAATGTATTCTGCATAATGGGTTGGGAAAAAAGGAAGGTTTTTCGCATATTGTTGGTCCAAGTAAAGGTGAGTTTTGAAGACTGACAAAGGAATGCAGACATGGACCAGGTCCATCCTAGTGAAGCACAGATATGGTTGACTCAAGCATGTGAGATGCACGTAAAGGAGATAAACCTAACTTAACAGAAGTGATATATCTTTATCCTGATCGAAAAGGTTGCATATTGGATAAGGAGAAATACTCCTTACTCAAAGAGAACACGGTTTAAGAAAGGGAAGGAGTTAGAGGTTGAGATCAACTAGAACTCTTCCACCAAGGAAGAGTAGCATCAAAAGTCTAGTCAATCTCTATTTACTAACTCCATAAATATCAGTGTTGTTCTCTTTTATAGGTAACGCATATAAGCAGAAGTTAAACGTGAATTGAGAGCAGAATAGCAAGGCAATTTTGTAAGCAATTTGTGTGTGATTCAAGCATGCAAACCTGAAGCTACTTGAACCAGATAGAAGAACCAGTTTCAAGTGTCTGTCTTTTATTCTAGTTCAATTGTAGTAGGTGTTTTTATATTGTACCTTTCAACTTTATATAGAAGCAATTGTATTAGGTACTAGGAGTTTTCAAGTTAGAGTTAACTTGAAGTTGTCGCAACAGTTGAGGTTGTGTGCTACAACGGGATTAGAGTTAGTCCTAGGTTTACAAAAGAGTTTTTGTAAATGCATTTTGGCTCAGTTATTAACATATTTAAGAATTTAAGATTTTAAAAACTTACCCATATCTGCATCAAAAATTCGAACTTTGATACATGTATCATCAGGAGATCGAGGGGTTTATTTGACGAGGTGGAGAGGGCTTCCTTCTGGAGAAGGAGACAGTATGCCATTCTTCCTTAAGCTCATTGGAGATGGGTTGTGGGAGGTCTGCCTGTATGTTGGTCTACTCCTTGGATGAGTGCTTTGAACTATTGAAACTTGCATATGGATAGCTAACTTTAGTGTGGCCAAAGTAGCCACAATTCTTGCATAGAAAATGCTCCTCTTCGTACTGGATGACTTGACGATGCTTGCCAATGTAGATGTGTGATCTTACTGGGGAATCCATTGGGATTTCTAGGCAAAGTCTAGCATATCTGCCTCTGATAGGTGCAGAAGTGCATGCATCGATTGTCACTAATTTCCCAATTTTGTTTCCAATTTTTTGAAGGATGAGGGCATCATAGAATTCTGTGGATAGATTAGATAGTCGAACCCAAACTGCTGTAATGTGTGGTCTGGCTTCAGAGGCAACAAAGTTTGGGGACCATCTTTGTAAGGATAGATATGAGCCATTAATGAACCAAGGTCCTCCATGGAGGGCTTTGAAAATATTTTCTTCTAGGGTGAATTTAACTATGTAATAGTCTGATCCTAGATCAATTAAGGGAAAGGATTCTGAGGATTTTCACATATCCTGTAGCTTCTTTTTTAGATGGAGATATTGAACACGTTTGCCTAGTAATTTGATAATGAGTGAGTGCCTCCATGGATAATAGATACGCTGTAACTCCTCCAATGATAGGTTTACTTGCAAGTCCTCTAGTTGATTTTTGTGTTCTTGGTCTATGGTTTCGGTATTGGGAAAAATTGAGTTTACATATTAAAGTAGTATGGAGATGACGTGTCGTGACACGTAGGCTGTTCAAATGGTCAAAGAGTTACAGCTAGCCAAGAGGCACGAGTGAAAATGGATGCGATCAAAGGCAAAGGAAGAGGCATGGGCAGTTATTCAAGGGATTCAGCGACCGTACCTATTCAAGGCATTTAAGTTCGAGAAATCAAGAAGAATCAAGGGAATGAATCTGACAACACATGAGGGTCCAAATACGGTATTTAATAAGCATTAAATTCTAGAAACGTTAGAGAATCTGTCTTAAATGTAATGATTATGTAACGTAGCATTCAATGTCATTAATTGCCTAAAATAGCCTTATTATGACAAAGGAAAGACATACATATCAAAAATAGCTATAAAAATGAGAGGGCTGAACAATTGTAGGGACACGAAAAATTATCTGAATATACTTTGGTTTACTTGTTTTATTCAATTATACTCTGGCTATCCAAATTACTTTCTTTTATACATTCTTGTAATTATCAGTAACCCGTGTTCTTCTAAATTATAGCTTTAGTCAAAATTCTATTTTTTGGTTAAACAAATTGGTTCCATTACCGGGAATCTGATAATCAATTCTATTTTAACTTAACTTTCTTTGTTGTACCAACCATGTCGAACAACAATGACAACATCCAAGAAAACCATACAAACCAACAACTTCAGGGAGATCTGTAAGACAATAACGCATTGATACCGTCTCCACGAGCCTCTCCATGGCGGTCTCGTGAAGGCACTCCTGATGGATCTCATACAGGTGGACATGCTCAATTCGAAAATATTGAAGCTATGGATGAAGCCTTGCAAAAACTCATTGCCTCGCAGGTCAACAAAGCTTTTTAGGCTTTTGTTAGCCAATTACCTGCTGCTCCACCCACACCCACACCAAATAATAATACTCCGGAGAATCCTCATTCCAGGCTTGTTAATTCAGGTAGCGATGGAACTCCCAGTGAGTCACAGGAGGGAGAACCAGGTAATTTAGTTAATTCTGATTTACAAAACTTAGTACTAACATTGCACAAGCAGCTCAAGGAGCAAAGTGACCGTATAGAGCAAATATCCGGGGTGCCATCCGTGATCAAAGGGGTAGATATGGATAAGTATTCTTAACAGACCTGGAAGCCAAGTGTTACTCCCCTCCCAATTCCAAAGAAGTTCAATATGCCTCATATTCCAAAGTATGATGGAACAACAGACCCATGAGATCACGTTACTACATTTACAACCGGCTTAAAAGGCAACGATTTGACTAAGCAGGAGATTGAATCAGTATTATTCAAAAAAATTGGTGAAACACTCACTAAGGGAGCGCTAACATTCGAAAATTCTATAAATTCTTTTGCTAAGCTTGCAGATTCTTTCATCAAAGCACACCGGGGAGCTCAAAAAGTCGAAAAAAGAATGAAAGATATTTTCAAGATCAAGCGAGGGGACTCAGAATTGCTTAGGGAATTCGTGGAGAGATTCCAACATGAAAGAATGACATTACCGCGTGTACCTGATAATTGGGCAGCTATAGCCTTCACAAGCAATTTGAATGAAAATATTTACAATATGCTAATAGCGTTGCAAATAGACGTCTTAGATTGTATGGAATTTGGTAACTAGGGGCTTCAGACATACAATCAATTAAGTTATTATCACAAGCTAGCAATCCATTTTTTGTGCGGATTCTCTAAATGTGCTGCAATGCTTTTCATTTAATGTTTTGGGATCTTTGTATGATTTTAAGCCTCTTATGTTCATCAATAATAGGCGAAGGTAGTATCTTTCCCCTTCTGTTGGATGACACGTGACAATACGTCCAATAGCATAACCTTGTTGTGTCACGATCCAATTTAGGATTGTGATCGGCGCTTAGGAACAAATGCTACCAAGTAAGCCTCATCGGTAATTTTACAGAAAATCGGACGGAGTTTTCCCTATTTTTGGACCATCCCAAAATTTTTCCTATCTCAATTAAACAACCAAACATCCTAATATCATACCAAATAATTGACAACTTGTCAATTAACCAATACAAATCTCAACCATAACTAAACCACCAACTAATCACTAGAAATACTAATTTATCTTCAACTTTGATAAATGAGAACGATACACAACATAAGGCTATAATAATAAAAGAATACTCACGACACTAAAATAATGACTATCGAGCGACTCTAAGAGTTCAATGAAAAGACCATAACAATAAATAAAATCTCTGCCCACGCGAACAACTGCAAGGCTCATCGAGAAATATCAACATGTGCGCTCTAATTAACAAAATCCTCGCTTGCGTCAACTGTTGTCTCTGTAAAAAAAATTAGCTGGGAATGAGTCGCTAGCTCAGTGAGTAATAGCACTTAACCATAACCGTTTTTATTGGGGACAAGTCAGAAAACATGCTAGTATATCAAACAGAAAATAACATAAAAATGCAATTTCAGAAACAATAAATAATTTTCAGTCTCGTCATGCTTTTCTTATAGTATAATACAATTAACAGTTCAGTAATAAGCTCGGTAACCACTGTCTAATATCAATATTCACATTTGGGAGGTTTCAATGAACGAATCATGTAATCGGTATAACTGTGGACTTCTTCGCAAGAAGTCAAATATAACGGTAGTCCCTACTCGAGAAAAATCGGAAACAATATGCTAGTTCTACCTTCCCACTAGCGAGGGCTATAACGGTAATCTGTAATTACAAGGTGCACCAGGTCTAACGAACCCGCCGTTAGCTACGGGATCCTTCAGTGTCTACTCCTATTTATACTTGTCTCTGTAATCTGTATATACTCATAAAAAATATTTTAAAATAATATAAGGGATTTCGGTTGTAATCAAACCATATAATTTATTTTCAATAACAGAAAAATTCAAGTAACGGTAAAACAGATCTAGTGACAACGAAAATATTTAATTTAAAACAACAGTAATCTTCTCAAATAACTATTTTGGTATCATATTGAGTAAAAGACTTGTCCCACATGCAACTTAAAATAATCGGTAACATATTCATATTGAATATCATGTGTAAATCATGCAAGTTGTGAAAACACAAATTGCGATAAGATTACTACTCACAGTATTCGTGCCGAAATACCAAATGCTTCACCTCGAGCAATGCGTACAAATTCTTCCAATCAATCTATAATTACATAATATCGATCTCATGTTAATTTCTTTATTTAGGCTAATTCATAGATATTTTAGAAAACCCAATCATCGGGATTCATGTTTGAGTCTTAATTTGTGGATTTATATTTACCCATGCTATGCGTAATTTAAATTAGTCCAAAAATCTTGTAAATAAAAAGGTATTTATATTTAAACATAGAACTAATCCATATTTCTATCAATTTTAAACTATTTGGTATACTTTGTTCCGCCAAAATTAGACCTATCAGTACCCAAACCAAACCTTTATAGCCTTACTGTCCATAGTAATTATTTATTTATTTATAAAAAAGTTTATATGAATTTTTTTTTGTACTACATGAAATCACGTAGATATAATAAAATAATTCAACTGATAAGAAGAAGTTTAACCTCTTTAGCCGAACGATTCAACTTCAACCCCCAGTTTCTTTTTTCTTTCTTTCCTTCCGTGCTTTTGTATTTTTCCTGTTTCCTGAAGCTTCTGCTTCATCCCCTAACACTTTTTAATATTTTAGGGCAGATGTTCGTTATGGGCTTCAACCCTTTGTCTTAAATTCATTTCAACTCCCCC
>MU699324.1:0-11624 GCA_026770625.1 Nicotiana glauca | reverse complement strand
CCCCCCTTTTTTTTTTGTTTTGTTTTTTTAGTTAGTTTATTATTATTATTATTATTATTATTATTATTATTATTATTATTATTATTATTAATGCCCAATACATCCTTATTAAAAATATAGGGTATTATACATATTTAACCGAAGGTTGTGCCACTAAGTGCAATTCAATCCTAATTTCGGATAATTTATCTCCTATCTTTTTTTATTTGAATGAAATTATCTGATAATCCTTTCATTTCATACTGAATATAATAAATATTATATTATTTAAAAGAAAAATTCGTATGAATAACGAGACTATCATATATGCTTATAAGGATGCTTAATTATAAGGGATATATAGGGTTTTATGAGCCAAGTTGATGTGAGCTGAAATTTAAGTTATATTTATTGTCAGTATTTTTTTACACCTCAGTATGAAGAGTTATTTAATGGTTGGATCACAATTCTTTATTTCTTTTTAAGACATTTTTTCTACAATTAGAGTAAAGTTTTGCTTAGCTCAAAATATGCATTCATAATAATTACTTTGAATTTGTCATGGTTGTATTTTGATGGCATACCACTGACACAAAAAAATTAAGAATGCTTGAGTCATTGAGATGGTGTTGGTAGTATTCCCAAAACCAAGAAGTGATATTTAACTTTAATAATGTGATTGGAGGTGACACAAAAGAAAGAGAGAAGCCACCAAAAATGAATAGGAAAATGTGAAAGCCGAGTGGTTGAAAATTGGAATAGTATCGCCGTACTAATTTCTGTGGTTTGGTCCAATTTCTCGCTCTTTAGTAGTTACTACTAGTTCGTCCTTTAGTCCCCTCCTTGTTTCATACTCCATACTATAGTCAAAGGCAAATTTATGATATGAATTTTAATGAGTTCGAGAATTTTGTCGTCATCGACCTCAAGTGTTAATAATTGTATTTGAAAGTTAAAATTTCTGTTTATATTTTTGTAATTCTCTTAAAACACACACATATATATATATAAAATCTGGAATTAAAACTCCATATATATCCACTCAATGTCCGCCCCTGACTTGCACCAGCTCTAGGTATAATAATTTTAGTGTTTCATTCTGTTTCATTGGAAAATACTATTGAGCTGACTCTGAGACTTGCACTTTTTTTCAATTTGTTTGACTGGATAGAAGATGGTTTCTAGCTAGAAGGATGTTGATTAGTAATTAGTAGTTATACGAAGATGATAATGTTTTGATTTTTATGCTTTCGTTGAGACATGAAGCTTTTAAACATATACTGACTTTTGACATATAAACAAAAGAAATAAAGTATGGGTGTCCTATGTTGCAACTCTCTTGGGAACAAAATAGGCCGCTTAAGGTAATTAAGGTATACCATTTCATTTCTTCCCACAATTTCTCATCATATCATAAAAGATTACATTCACAGAAGAAATCACAATATGGGACAACAAAACAAAGGCAAGTTAATGTTCAGAAAAATGAATTAGGATATCGTAATTACGGACAAACCAGAATTTCCATTCCTAAGGAGAGGGTTTTAAGTTGTTATGAACCTAGCGTGTCTATCATTCACAATGATATAAAGCAAGAAAATCTTTTCCATTAACCACCACAAAATTTCAATGTACTCACATTTGTGGGTAATGAGTATTAGAAAGTTAACCTTGAGATATGCCTTCTGAGATATAGTACATGATTGCATGTTAAGAGAGCCAAGAAAGAGAGAAGCAGATTTATAGGAAGAAGGCTAAAAGAAAGTGGAATGTTATTTGGTCGTAATGCAGGCGCCTCCAAAAATAGCTTAATTTATATTGTCAAGTAAGGTGAAATTATTTCAAGATTTTGCCTCTCTTCTCTGTGGACAATAGATGTGGTTTGTTAGTACATCATTTTCATGGTTAGAGTAGAGAAGTAGTCATCAAGTAATCCATTCTCACTGTTAATCTTTTTAGCTGATACAAAATTATTAATATTTCACTATTCCCTTATCTTAAAAGTCAGAAATGTTAAGTTACACATTAGAATTGTAACTCTATAATGCCTCAAGTATGTACTTCCTTTTCATTAATTTTTTTTTTTTTTGAAAAATTAGAGTTATGTGTATTGTTTTGGCTCTGAATTTCTATATGCTTTAGTTCGCGTTCTTAGTTGATTTCTTGAATAGGATTTTTGTTAAATTCATGTCGTGTTTTGTTTTACCATATTGAAGAACCTAAGCAGAGGCAAAAGGAAGAAATAATTATGAGATTGTTATCATTTCATGGGTGTTGATTATTATATTAGCATTGATTGTGAATATACTTTTCTTAGTCGATGTAGATATGGTTCTCTGTCTTCTTTAGTTCTTTTTTTGGTTTTAAACTTTCAACTTATTCGGTGCAGATATGGCCTGTTAAGAACTCACACATCCAGAAGATAAAAGTAACAGAGATGAGGATGTTGAGGTGGATGTACGGGCATATAAGGATGGATAAGATTAGGAATGCAGATATTCGGAGAAGGTGGGCGTGGCCCCCATGGAGGATAAGATGCGGGAAGCAAGACTCAGATGGTTCGGGCACATTCAGAGGAGGAGCACTGATGCACCGGTGAGATGGTGTGAGCGACTGACGGTGGTGGGTACAAGGAGAGGTAGAGAGAGACCTAAGAAGTATTGGGGAGAGGTGATCAGGCAGGACATGGCACGACTTAGGATTACTGAGGACATAGCCCTTGACAGGGAATTGTGGAGGTCGAGCATTAAGGTTGTAGGTTAGGGGGAAGTTGTGAATATTTCTACAGCGCAGTAAAGTGAGACCAGCCAGTTAGGAGTTAGTCTTAGGATGCTAGTGATCAGCTACTGATGCAGGGCTTTATCTGTTGGATATCTTTTTCGTATTTTCTATGCTTCTTATATTGTTGTTATTTTATTATTTTATGTTATGTTATGTATTTTGTGTTATTTTATATTATTTTATTATAAGCCTATTGGCAGTACTAATATATCGTCTCTTGTTGCTTTCTTGAGCCGAGTCTCATGTAAACAGCCTCTCTGCCCCTCGCGGTAGGGGTAAGGTCTGCGTGCATATTACCCTCCCCAGACCCCACTTGTGGGATTATACTGGGCGGTTGTTGTTGTTGTTGTAAACTTTCAACTTAGATTTCAATTATGGTTATGGATGCTTTGAGTACATTGATGTTTGTAAGGATAATGTCACGTAGGAGTTTGTGTGGAAGTCTATTTGTATGTAATTGCTTAATATTAGAATTGGCCCGAAGATGTTGTAAGTATTCTGTCATTAGGAGTCCTTAGCAGTCACAACTTTAGAGACTTATTCTCTAAGAAACTCATGTATATATTAATGTATTTGCACAACAGAATATGAGTTGAAAAGCATTTTCTATATGGTATCAAGAGCCATTAGAGGTTAAACCAACCCAATTTTTTTTTCTACGCTTCAATGGGTGAAAACAGCAACTATTCAATGGCTTCAAGCCTATCTGTTGTCTCTCCTTCTCCAATCTCGCACATCAATTGCCTGTGAAACTCACATCTTCAAACTTTCTTATGTAGAAGACACAGTTTATGCCTATGGTATATGCTTGTGGTTTGAACCATCACATTGATGGTAGTAAGTAGATGCCAACACAATTCCTAGATGATACTAATACCAAACCCAACCTGGCCTATACAGTTAGGTTACGTGAAGACCAACTTGTTTTAAGTTGGATTGTTGCTTCTGTTTCAGAAAGTATCCTGCCTCAGTTGGTTAGAGCAGCAACTGCTCGTGACGCTTGGAATAAGCTTGTTGCTGCATATGCTTCCGGATCAAAGCCACAAATTCGTGACCTTAAGACGCAGTTGCACACTTTGCATCGTGATAATGCAAGTATTGAGTCATAAGTGCAAAAGGCAAAGGCAATAGCAGATAAGTTGGCTGCATTGCAACATCCAGTTCCTAATGATGATCTGGTGGAATTTGTTCTTGCTGGACTAGGACCTGTTTATCGTCCTTTTACTAGGTCTCTTGAATCGCGTCAAGAGGATATTACTTTTGATGCATTATATGGATTGTTATTGAATGAAGAACGATATTTAAAAAGGTATGAAGCCATTACTGTCATTGCACCTACAACACAATTTACTCAGAGTTCATTCCTGCTACTCGTGGACGTGGTAGAGGCCGAGGGGGTCAAGGTCGTGGATGCTCCTCCAATCAAGGATTTAATCAATTTTCTCAACATCGTGGGTTTCAGAATTCTACTCAACAGACTAATACCACTCAATCCCAAGCCTCGGACATGTCTGGAATTATTTGCCATAACTGTGAAGGCAAAGGTCATATTGCACGCGTATGTCCATCTCCTAAAATTAGCAATGGCAACAAAACTTCGAGACCACCTGTTTCCAATTTAGCAAGAACCCCTTCTGCCCAAGACTGGTTAATGGATAGTGGCACCACACACCATCTCACAGCTGACCTTGATAACTTGGGTATTCATTCCGAATACCAACGTCCTGAAGAAGTAACATTAGGTAATGGTTCCAAACTTCCTATTTCTCACGTTGGTAAAAGCTCCGTTATTATTTCTGACAAAAAGTTCAATCTTGATGATATCCTACATGTTCCAACTGCTACTCAAAATTTATTATCTATCAGTTCTTTTACTAAATCTAACCAAGTATTAATTGAATTCTTTCCTAACCATTTTTTGATTAAGGACTTGGTGACGAGGGCAATACTGCACACAGGTCCTGATAAAGCTGGATTATATTCTCTTTCTGTGTGGAAGTCATCTGCACCTGCTTCTTATGCTGCGTCTCTTGGGGTTTGGCATGCTCGTTTGGCTCATACATCCTATCCTACAGTTCGTCAAACATTATCGTCTAGCATCATCGTCCCGTCATTTAAATCTTCTCGTTTATGTTCTACGTGTGCTGTTAGTAAGAGTCATAAAGTTCCTTTTTGTGAGTCTAGTTTTCAATCCTCCGGGCCTTTAGATTTAGTTTGTTCAGATGTTTGGGGTCCTGCTCCAGTTGTTTCTAGTGAAGGCTATCGGTATTATGTGATTTTCTTTGATCACTTTAGCAAATATACATGGATTTATTTTCTTCACTTTAAATCTGAGGTCCTTTCAATTTTTATGCAATTTCGCACAATTGTTGAAAAATATTTTAGTCGTCCTATTAAAAGTTTTCAAGCTGATTGGGGAGGGGAATATCAAGCCTTAACAAATTATTTGAGAGATAATGGAATTGTGCAACGTTCCTCATGTCCGTATACCCCCGAACAAAATGGTTGTGCCGAAAGAAAGCATAGGCATATTGTTGAAACTGGCCGAGCTTTGCTACATCATGCTAATGTCCCACACAAATTTTGGACAAACGCATTTGATACTGCTGTGTATACTAGTAATCATCTACCAACCCTGTGAGCACGTGATTTTTGCCTCGCTTGAATTATTCCTATAGAATTCATAAAAATAGCACTTTCCTTTTATTATTCGATTTTTAGGAATTAATGGCATATTTTGTGTTTATTTACATTGATTGTGCGCATTTTTAATTGATAATAATTGATAAAAAACAAAAATAGCATGTTTTGCATTTAAAATTCAATTTTATATTTTAGTTAGTCAAAAAAGGAAGAAAATAACAAAATTAGTATTTTTTGACATTTAATTTTGAATTTTATCTTAGTTTTCTTTTAAATTAGGAGTTAGTTAATCTGTGAAAATAAATTAGTTTAGTGTTAGAGTTAAATCAGGTCTTTTATTTTTAATTTTGTATATAACAAAAATTTAAAAAATATATAAACAAATAAAGAGAAGAAAAGAAAAAAAACCAATAAAAAGAAAAATAAAATAAAAGAAAGAAAACAGGCTGCCCAGTCTTTTGGGCCAAAAATCAGGACCCAATTCCTAAAAATATCCAGCCCAGATCCGCCCCAGAACCTGGGTCAGACCTGGTCCGGTTACCCAGCCTCAAAACGAGGCCGTTTTGGCATCATTTAATCCTGTCTGTCCATTACCCATGATCGAACGGTCTAGCACCCCTATTATCAAAACGACGTCGTTTCAATCGATTCATCGTAGCCATCCATTGCTCATCGTCCAACGGCCCACGATTGACGATGATTTTAATATAAAAGTGTCTGAAAAAGCTCCCAAACCCCAATGACCAGCCCCTTCCTCCTCGTACCCTCCTGTTCCCCCGCCGGCTCCGCCGTAACCCCACTGTCTTCGCCAGTCCTCCGCCGTCCGCCGGCGGCGGCAAGTCCCCAATGACCACCAAATTACACCAAAATACTCCCCTTCACCTTCTCAGTCCATATATGGACTTGCTTTCTTTAAAATCCCATTGTAATTCTTCAAATAACTCAAACCCTAGCGCCGCCTCCGCCGCACACGGCGACGCCGTCACCCAAACCTTACCAAATTCACACCCTACACTCCTCTCACCCTCCTTTACCTAAAACCCCAAATAATTTTTCCCAAATCCAACCGGAACTTTTAAAATTTTAGATCTAGGGTTTATAAAAACGGGTTGGAGCTTTCAAGTGTCGATATGAATTCCTGCATAACATTGTATGTTGGCTCTTACCAAGAGCAAACATATAATATTATTTGGGGACTCAAGTCGAAATAAATTCCTTGAAGAACAAAATCAGTGAGTTTCTGCTTGATTCAATTATTTCATTTTTTTTTTATAATTTTCTTTTGATTTTTATTTTCTTTTTTTTTTGTGTTCTGATTCTGCTCAAATGTTTGTTTTGATTTGTTATCTGTTTTGTGAGTCTTATTTTGAGATTTCCGATTCTTCGTTTAATTGTTGTTCGAAGCCTAATAGAAAAAATATTCTTCCAGTTTGGGCTTGTTTAATTATCCATGAACACCTTAGTATACTTAATTAAATATTTTTCGTTTTGCTTTGTTCTTTTAGTTTAGTTCATTATGCACCTTGATTGTTGTTCGATTATGTTCTATTAGGCTTGAATTCCTATTTTTAGGGCAATCCTGTTAGTCAACCCTGTTTAGTCATAGCTTGATTTTTATTGTTTTTAGTATTTGTTTTAGTTTCTTATTGTTGCTGTAGTTTAATTGTTTGGATATAGCTGATTAGTACATTTTGCTTTGTTAACTATGGTTAATCTTGATCAAAGTAATAAGGCTGGTTTAATTGACATGAGTCTAGTAATTCCAGCATGAGTTCAAGGGAAATTCAGGCATTTAAAATGTGTTGATTTGTTAGACTGGTAAATTTCAGCCTAGATAAAGGGTAATTTGGGCATGGGAAATGGCCCAGCTTGTTAAGAATCAGTAATTTTAGAACTTGAACAAGGGTAGTTTAGGTTTTTATAGCTAAGAGAACACCCTAGGGCCTTCTAGAAGGGGGCCTTAGTGTAAGTTTCTGCATTTTAAATACAGTAACTTGGGCAACAAGCTACAATTTTAGGATTAATAAGTGATTTCTGAAAATAAAAAGGGGGGAAAATGAGTAAAACCCTTCTAGAACATTCTGCCCCATCTCTTACCTATAAAAGGCAACCCCAATGCCTTCATTTACAAGTTTAGAACCTCTGAAAAAATTCCCAAAACTTTTCAGCTTATAACCTTTCCCAAAAATCCTCTTCTTAATAGCTGAAACTCAAATTTGAATTCCAAAAATCAAAAGAAGTTCAAATCTGAATTCCTGTAGTATAAACCTTCATTTTAGCTCTTAATTTCTTCCCAAAAATCTAAAAACATACAAAAATCCAGTAAAAAATAAAAAAAAGGGCTGTTACGTTACTTTGCTTGAAGTCAACTTTGAATCCTAGCTCAATTTCGAATAAATTTGGAATCAAACAAGTGGGATTTAGGTTGTTTTACTGCTGTTGATTCTCTGCTATTTTCCTGGGACTGTGATATCAGTTTGGTTTTGAGATTGGTCTGGTTCTGGCTTATTTGAGCTGCTGCCTGCTATCTAATATTGCTGACTCCTTTCTTTCCCTCTTATTCCATTCCAGGTACATTTGTAATCCCTATTGGCATGAAGTTTTGTTCAATGTAGATGAATACTTATGAAATCCAAATGTTGAAGCAGTTCTACCATACAAATCTATTTTACTTCCATTGCTAGTTTAATAGGGAGCTGTTTTCATTTGAACATATATGTATTAGTGTCAAATTAGTATTATGTTTATACTAGGACTGCTGAATGTTGATTTGGACTATCGTAGGATTCTAGTTTATGTTAAATTGTAAACTAGTCATTAGCTTAGTATGTTTCGTGGGATGATTAGTTCAGCTTATATATCACGTGATGGCATTCCAGATTTTCATGCGTGATTAACAGTCTGTTAAATGAGGTTTGGAAAGTGTAAGTGTAAAGATAGATTTGACTGAAATAAAATGCTAGTTGGTATAAATATAGTGTGTATACCCGTACTGGACAATTACTATTGTGATGTAATTTGGCCAGTCGTCATTACTCATATAGTGTTCATGTTAATGGATGATTTAGGTAATGAAACAATCAGCTACAGTGTAAAAATGATATGTCAAACTGCTGCAACTTTAAGTAATTATATGTGCATATTCCTCTACGGTAGCTTCAGCTCTAATTGGGCTTGGGCCTATTACAGGCCAATGTTCATAAATTCGTTTGAATTTACAAACGCTGGGAGAGTGGGCTAGGCAGAAACAATTCATGAATCCCAAAGCTGGCCCAGTTTTCATACAAACTGTATTTTTCTCTTCATGGTCCAAACCTTAAAGGCCCCAAAATTTGTTATACGTCAAAAACCTTTTAGAGATTATATAGGAATATGGAGATTAATTCGCAAATATAAATTTGGGTTTCGAATTAGGTGGCGGGTTCAAATTAAGAGGGTCCTCCCTTTTGTTTGAATTCGGACTTGAATTCGAGACTTGAATTCGAGACTTAAATTTATAAATGTAAATTAATTAGCCCTTTTAGAAACAAATAATAAATAGAAAAATTATAGTTGCTTTAGGTTGGCCTTTATCTAAAAGTAAGACGAGCCTCGCCAAATAAAATATACAAATTGCGGGGCCCTCATTAATTACTCAATTAAAAAGACTTATCATCCGGAGCGTGCCGTTTAGCGAATTTCGCGGCCCTTCGCAAAGTTAAAAAGACGTTAGTCACTTTAGGCGCGTTTTTAATAATTTTACTTTCCTAAATACGGGTGTGCATTTCATGCGACCCAGATCCAAATCCAAAAACGTCGAATAAAAATGTGTCAAGGATCCGGGTGCATTTCATGTGACGTGATCTGAAAACACATTTTTAAACGACGTTCACTTTCGTAAAAAATATTAAAAGCGGCAAATAATTATAAAATTGCACTATAGGTTGGAATATGTATAAAAATTAGACTTTAGCCATTTATAATAATTTAAGCGACCGTGCTAGAACCACGGGATTCTGGGGTGCCTAACACCTTCCCTCGGGTCAACAGAATTCCTTACACAGAATTTCTGGTTCGCAGACTCCAATTGGGAAGTCGACAATTTTCCTTGATTTGGGATTTAAATTAAACCGGTGACTTGGGACACCAAAAATCAATCCTATCCCAAGTGGCGACTCTTAAAAATAAATAAAGAATCCCATTTCGAATAATATCACTTTAAATGGAAAAACTCTCTTATACATTTATCCTTCGGGGTAGGTGTGTAAAAAAAGAGGTGTGACAGCTCTGGCGACTCTGCTGGTGTCATGAACCCAGAATTTTTATTCAGGGTTCAAGAATTCGAGCCTAGTTTAATTATTATATTTGGCTTTTATCTGATTTTTTCTACATGTTTCCATACTATATGTGCTAAATGTTTATTGCTTTGATATCTGTTGGAACTGTATATAAACTGTCGCGAATCCCTTCTTCTTTGTGAGTCTTCTACATCATAGAGAAGGGTGCACTTCGTGTAGCTTCTCTTCTGTTTAGAGTCTTTCCCAATTTAGAACGAGGTTTGGATAAGTTGCTAAGCTGGCGGAGCTTCTGTATCCCCGGTATGCTGCCTCCCCCTTGGCTCGAGTTGTCCGCTCGCGTAAGCCAGGTCCAGACCAATAAACCTAGGGTTTAAACCTAGAAGAACAATAACCTCATGCCGGATCCCTAGTAGGATGCTTGTTTGCATCATGTGCATTTGACTTAGGGGACTCAACACAGGGGTTGGGTCCGTCTAGGACAGGAGACCTGAAATGAATTAACCATCCTGATGCATCTTACGTCCTAGTTGCGCATTTATTTGCTCGGCTTTGCATGTTGACCGGCTTGTCTAAATGAGTAAAAATTAAGAAAATAAGCAGTGTTAGGACTAAGCGAGGGTGACCATCTGTTTTGAAAAACCCCAATGCCCAAATAGTACCGAAATGCTGTCGGTTTTTTGAAAAAATGAAAAAAAAATAGTTGAAAAATAGAAAGACAATTGTTGTTTTGATTATGGCGAATCTGCCCGAACTACGCTGGTTTGATTCTCATCGGATGTGAGATACGTAGGTAACCCTCATCGGGTCCAATCTCCCTTTTGCAAAAATAGCCAAAAGAATATAAAAATTTTAATTTTTGTCATAAATAAGTCGGGCGATGCCATTCTTGTTAAAATAAGCCGAATGTCCCCAAAAGGGCGCCGGAAGGCTATTTTTACAAGAACAGCCACCCTGAGTTATTTTTAAATAGTTTGCGGTCACAGCCTTAAAATCTTCCTCCTAGAAGTGCTGAAAGGCCGTATTCGCAAAACCAAGTCCTTGTCTTTCTAAATAAAGAATTTCTCAAAAATAGCCAGTTTTCAAAATAAGTCATTAAAATTACCTTGTAAATAAACGTGCAGGATGACTTCAAGTAACATCGAAACCTTCTCATTCCTAAGTGAGATCCCTTTGAAACTCCATATGTGGTGGCATGATCTAGGAAAAGGAAGCAGAGAGACTGTGGTCAAGATTTTGGGCAGTTTAGTTGATTTACTGAACATCAAATCGAGGAAGGATATCATTGAGGCACTAATACCATTTTGGGACCCGACCCATAACGTATTCCGGTTTTCAGATTTTGAACTCAGACCTACATTAGAGGAGATTGCGGGATACGCGAGTCTCAACGGGAACCTTCGAGATAGATACCCACTGGCCCCACGACCGGTAACCCTTCATAGGTTTTTGGATTTGTTTAACATCGGCCGGGATATTCAAGACCCGCATCTCGTAGAAGGGTGTTGTACATTGCATTTCCTATATCACCGTTATGGTAACCCAAAAGGTTTCGAGGAGCCCAACACCGGCTTGACACATGCCGGAAATAAAGACAAATGGGAAGCCCGACGGGGATTATCCTTCATGGTAGCCTTTCTGGGAGTGGTTTTTTGTCCGAGAGAAGATGGTCACATAGACCTCGGCCTTGTAGGAATGCTAGATGTTGCCATGAAAAAACCTACTAGCATTGTGGTTCCTCTGATCATAGCAGAAATGTACCGAGCTTTGACCAAATGTCGGGAAGGCGGGAAATTCTTTCAAGGTTGCAATTTGCTCTTACAGTTATGGATGTCGGAACACCTCTGTCACCGCCCTAGCTATATGAACTATGGTTTAACTGGGTTGAGTTGTAATGCAGAATTTGGGACCCGACTAACAGGTATTGAGTTCCCTGAAGGTACTGAG
>MU699317.1:47529-58663 GCA_026770625.1 Nicotiana glauca | reverse complement strand
TCTCTCTCTCTCTCTCTCTCTCTCTCTCTCTCTCTCTCTCTCTCTCTCTCTCTCTCTCTCTCTCCCTATATATATATATATATATTGCAAATTGGACTAACACTTGCAGGCAACAACTAGAGGACGATGTCAGTTTTAGGCCTGAAAGCACGCGTTGCACTCTTTTTCCCTTGAACTGATTTTGTCCCAAATGGGTTTTCTGGTAAAGTTTTTAACAAAGCAACAGTGGATCGTGCTAACTTAGAATTAAAGACCAATTATGAACTAGAGTCCTTGGTCAAGTCAATAGTATTCGAGCCCTCTCAATGATCGACCTCGAGTACTGAGGCTATCCCCCTCGGATGATGATTGTTAGAAAGGAATGAAACTTTGTTCTTGAACAGTCTAGGCTCGGTGGATAGGATTTACTGTAAGGCCTAAATGGTTAAATGAATTGTTCCTGCATAGACCGCTTAAGCCATAACACAAAGCTTGTACACACTTACAATCTTGTATATAACGCACAACAATAAAAGAAAGTTTCTACCTTGCAGATACATATTATGTCTCTCAACACTATTACATTTTGTTTCTTAAGGATATCGTGCCCAAGTTCCGCATATCTGGATCCAATAAATCATCCCCACTCTGGGATTGTCGTCCAAAATAAATTCGGATGGCTCGGGAAATCGAAGCTCGGAGGCACAAAGATATTAGGAAGTGCCTAAACTTAAAAGGCTACAGCCACCCCAACTCTGGGACTATCATCAAAAATAAACCTGGACGGCTCGAGTTATCGAAGCCCAGAGGCACAAAGCCTATTAAGCAGAGCCCGAACTTGAAAGGCTACGGCCACCCTAAAAATGGCTCAGAGACGTCCGTAGCCCGTAATCAAAACATATGGCCTTCAAATTTTCAAACTACTTCAAAGGCTACCCTCGGCAAAATTATAGTCTAAAAACACTTATCTAGGGAAAGCTTCTGGTCATTTCGAGCCCACATGCGTTTCAAACAAAATTTACATCGAGAACAAGTCTTGTTCAAACCTCCGAACAACAACTTATTATTGCATTTTATTGCATTCTAAGTCATTTGAAATCTTTGCAATTATGAAATGTGCTAAAAACAATAGACTCGAAAAATTGCCAAAAGGGAAAAAACCTTATATATACATTCCAAAACATTTTTACAAAGGCCAATGAAAATAGCCTAAACAAAATAAATAAATAAATAAAAACACAATGTACAGAAACAAAGATTCCTAAGGCACCCATGCCTGATCTTTACCAAAACCTGCATCGTCACTAGAGACGTCAGGGTCTTCTCCGTCCTCGAGGTCATCGGAGCCCTAAGAGATTTCCTCGCCCTCGGATTCATACAGATCTTGGCCTCTACCTTGAGTCTTTTCGCTTGTTCAATCTAGGCTGATAGGTCGAAACCGTGGGCATGGATTTCCTCAAGAGTCTGCCTCCGAGACAACCGCTTGATATACTCGAGTGTGACTTTCAGGCGGGCCTCGGAAGCCTCAACATCGACCATGTACTGGGCCACTATCTCTTCAGCATCAGCCCTGGTTTTCTCCGACTCGAACCTCGCTATTTCAAGCTCCTTGCTAAGAGAATCTCGTTCAGTGAAAGTTGAGCTCGGTTGAGCTTGGAAGTCCACGATTTGTCAAGAACGTGCTTCGGCCTTCTCTTTAGCTACTTAAAGTTGGACCTTTGTTGATGCTAGCTACTCCCAAGTGGTCTCCTTCTTCGAAGCCAGCCAGCCAGTCCATTTGTTCCTTACAGACATCGGCCATGGCCTAGGCCTCGTTCATTTCAGCCCGGAGTTGGTAGATCCGGTCAATATTCTGTTGGACCTGCGAGGTTTGGTCGTTATTCTCCATATCTATGTCATCGTCGATAACCTTAAAAATCCTTACATGTTCCAGCAAGTCGGCATGCTCCAACCGAGCCGCATCCAAATCGGCCCAAAGATCCTTGATGGTCCCTTTGTGTTGCTCGCTGAGAAGCTTGTACATATCTTTTTTCTCAGCAAGTTACCTGGCCTCACCCTCGAGTTAGTTCACCTTAGCCTGGTATCAAAGAAACTATCATGGTGAATTACCGAGGCCTACAAAAATATTATCAAAAAACTATGTCAAAAGATAAAAGAGCGTAATGATGCCTTACCATATTTAGCGCCTGGTGTGCTTCACTGAATAGGCACGGCACGCCCACCTCATTCTTTTTTTCCTGGTCAATTTTAGTTACCAGGCATCAAAGGTAACTCGCTACTCCTATGGGAACAGAAAGAACTCGGGCATCCTTTGGAACAGTGATGATTATAAACTGGTTGGTTAATTTTGGGCTCGATCTCTACCGCTAGCTTCTGAAGATGGATTTTTTCTCGGCACCTCTAAGTCGCCCAACCCGGAGAAGTCTTCCAGGGCGGTCAAATCTACACCTTCGAAAAATGAACGAAGGGGATCATCCGTATTGTGGGTACCTTTATTGGATCTCTCTTTCACCATATGGGCTTCATCAAACATGGAATCGGTGAATGAAGGTGACCCTGAAATCTCTATGACACCGGGAGGGGCGGAGATGGCATCGTGAGAGGCCTCAGCCTTTATCTCTACATCGGCCTCCCGAACCTGAGGAAGGTCGACGTTTGTTGTCTCCTCTTCAACTGTCGCCCGCTCTTCAGGGGAGGTCGGTTCGCAAACCGCAAAAAGATCATTCTCCTAGGGCTCATCCCTAAGCCGGAAGAGCGAGTCCGAGTTTGATGTAGGAGAGCTGGAGCTCTCCTTGGCTTACGGGCCAATCTTCTCTTTGGTTTCTTCTTCTCTTAACTTGGGGAACCCAGTGCCTTTGTTTTCTTCTTCTATCCTGTTGTATCCCCAAGCTTCCCCAAAGTAGAGGAATCAACGGGCAAGTCCTCGTCGCCTATTGGAGGCCTAAGCTCGACGGTCTTAGGCAAGCCTGCGAAAAGAAAATAAAGGAAATGAGAACGTCATGCTAGAAGGAGAAGCCTAATGTAACTTATTCGGGAAATAAATGTTACCATGAGAATGGGCCTCCCTACGACCCTTCGAGAGTTTGTTCCAGGAGCACTCGGAGTAAGGCATCTATGAGCAAATACCCTTGATCCACTCCTTAAGCCGTGGGACATTGGTTGGGACTTGAGAAATAACTGCACCACCATAAATACTAAGAGGAAAAAGGAGATTAACATAAAATCAAAATTTAAAGGAAAGTTGTTCTTACGTGATGCCTTCCACTTCTCGAGGAATGGCCTAAATTCGGCAGGAATCAAGTCTAAGGTCATCACCCGGACAAAGCATCCCTACCATCCCCGATCCCGGTCCTCATTGATGCTTGAGAACAGGGCTTTACTAGCCTGTCATATGAGATTTATCAGTCCCCCTCGAAAGACTCAGCGACTGTACATGCAAAGTAGATGATCGATGGTGAGCCAACAGGAGTCGATCTTATTCACGAAGAATCAAAGAAGGATTCGATCCTCCACAATGATGGGTGGATTTGACTGAGGCACACATCGTACTTCTTACGTAAGTCCTGAATGACAGGGTCCACCGGGCCTAGTGTGAAAGGATAAGTATAAACACTTAGGTATCCCTCAACGTAGGTAGTAATGGCCTCCTCGGGTCAGGCACCACTATGTCCTTATCTGCCCAGTTGTATTCCTTTCAAACTACGGGAAGGGCATTTTCGGGGATTGAGCAAATATATCTTGATGCAGCCTTACGCCGATCTTGCACTAAAGAGGGATTCTCGACCTTGAAGTCATCAGTTTTTACACCCCCGTACTTTAAAATTAGGATGAGTTGTAGTAATCCATATGAGCTTGAAGGGATTAAGACCATTCATGAGGTTATAAAGGATTCGTGACTATGTGATTGTAAGACCCCATAAGTTTAACAACCTTGATATCGTTATATACATTTGATATGGTATTTTGAGTGGAACATTTTTGTAAAAAAGTTTGAAAAATATAATTTTATATAGTTATTAATATTACTACTTTCGAATATGCTTTAAATTATACATATAATATGAGAAAGTTTATGAGATTTTCTTTATTGTAAAGATAGAATTATTTTTTTCACAAGAAAAGAAGGTTATTTTTTTACCATTTTAAGAATTAAGCGTATGAAAGTTTTTACTCTTTATATGAGATTAGGAAAATTAGAAGTTGAGAAAATATATGTATTTTTATATAGATATTTTAATAAAATAATAATGTATGTATTGATTTTATATGGTACCATGATTTATTAATATTTTATAGGTAGTATTTTAGGATGATGACAAGACTATTTTCCAAGGTTATAAGTATTTATGATATGTCAAACAAGTGATAAGTAAGTGTTATAAAAGTCAGAGAGTAAATGAATCGAAGAAATTGAGTATTGCTGAAGTTTGACATTTTGAGATAAAATGGGACCCAAGTTATAATATCATACAAGGTACCACATGCCCATGATAGTAAAGAATATTATAGTAATGTATATAAAGTGTGTTAAAAGTGAGTAGCATTTTAAGTAATTTAAAATAGTTCTTAATTATTTAGATAATTGGTTAATTATTAATTTAAGTTGATAAGTGTAAAAATTGTCTTGTCCATATGGGACCATGACAACTAAAGTAAAGCATGACTAATATGTGTGAATGATATGGTGGTGTCACATTTTGGGATAAGAAGGCTTGATAAGCATTGAAGTTATAAGTGGGATCCTTATTAGGAGGCTTTCTAGGAAACAAATACATACATCAAGATACCCTTACGCTCAATGAATAGCAAGAACAAAAGTACATGAGCAATCATATATTTCCTTCTTTGGAGGAGAATTTATATTACGGTAACAGTAACGTGAGTGGTAATCTATGGAAGAAGCATGCAATCTTTCTCAAGAATATTATACGGATTTTTTCCTATTTCGATCCGTCGTTACGTGTTTTTCGCAAAAGATGTGGGTTAGAGAGATTGTTAAGAGAATCGGCTCAAGTATGTTAAGGCTCTATCTTCTTTCCTTTTGGAATGATTCAAGTAACGATACGTAAACGTAATGTTATTCCATAAGTGGTTCTACTCTTAGTAGTTAAGGATGTCTATGTTATCCATTCTTGTAAAGTGATATTCAAGTATGTCTAAGTATGTTCCTAAGTCCCTATTGAAATATTTGATAAAGATGTTAATGTTTATAATGTAGCGAAACATGCATCATTATTTACCATCGTGCTACGGCCAGTTGGACAGACATACATTTTCATTTACCACCGTGCTACGGTGGGTCAGGCAGTTACCACCGGTTGAGTAGTTATGTATTATTATTACCACCGGTTGGGCAATTATAAATTTACCATCGAGCTACGGTCGGTCGGACAGTTACCACTGATCAGTTGGGCAGCCATGCATCATACGATATGGATAATAGTCTCAAAGAGAAGCATTATATATATAGTATAATAAGTATGTATATACAAAGATTCATGTTGAATCTTATATCTCTTTAATTAATGTTGACTTATTGTTATGTTTCAGTTCTGCCTTACATACTCGGTATATTATTCGTATTGACGTCCTTTTATTGTAGACCCCGCATGCATGCCTGTAGGTATAGGTAATCAGTTTGATGAGCCCTAATAGTAGACGAGGTTAGTATTCAGCGAAGGATCGGTAAGACTCCACTTCATTCGGAGTGCAGCCGAGTCTATAAGTCATCGTGTCAGAGCTTTACTACAGACTTATTATTAGGTAGGGGCCATGTACCATTTGATGTCAAATAATCTGAAAGGCTTTATAGACAGAGGCTCATTTTGCACAGGCCTTGACGGCCCATATGTATTCATATTTTAAGAACAATGGTTCATTGATACAGAGTTTGCCCACTTATAGTTATACATTATGAGTTATGGTCATGTTGGCCCATGATGTTACCAAAAAAATAAGAATTACAGAGTGGTTCGCTCGGGCCAGTACGGCACTGGGTGCCAACCATGCCTCTCCGGATTTGGAGGGTGACATTGGCGATCGAACAACCCCCGGGAACGAACATTTTTAGGGGAGGCTCAGCAGCCGGCTCATCGGTAGCCACGTCAGTAGAAGACCTCTCGAGGTCGACCACATCGGGAGTGGTTTCATCAATTTCGGCGGTCGGTTGAGAAGAAGACGCGACTTTTTGAGAAACAAATTTGAAAGTTTTGGCCATTATTATCTGGAAAAAGCTTGAAAAAGATGAAGAAAAGTCGAAAGATGAAAGACCAAGTGCGTTGGTTTGCATAGAAAATGAATAAAAGTTGCAACTTACTGAGAAGACTCGAAGAATGAAGATAAAAATGTTCGGGTATGAATAAAGGCAGTGATATCCTGAAGATTCGAAGGTAGAAGCTTGGTCAAAAGTAAAAAATAAATGAATGAGGGAGTATTTATAGAGGCTTTGCCCGTTTCGCATCCGGGGAAGACCTACCGATGGCTGACACGCGTTTGAAGTCATTATGACGTGACTTACGGGTCGTTTCAGATTCTTTGTCATTTCTATCACGGAGTATTGAAGAAGGAATCGAAAAGCTCATATAGTTTCTTGTCATTTTTGTAAACTTACTCGAGAAACGAGGGGACTATCTATATACGAATAAAACCGAGCCCGTGGGATGCCTCGGTTTCCCATGAAGTAAACGGAGCAAGAGACGTGAAGGCAAGGAATTGGAATCGATTTGCAAGGAGCCCCTCGATCCGGGGTCCGGGCAAAACACCTACACTCGGGAGTATCCAGGCCATGGCCCATGTCCGGTTCGAACCCCAAAGTCCTCGTAGAGCATTACCAGGTAATCGAGCATAACCAACAAAAGGTTGTGATATCCGTGACCAGCCGAATATCACGGCATGAATTTCTCGACACGTATCGGCAGAGAACCGGTGATTAGTTAAACGAAAGATTTTTACCTTTTATGGATTTGTATTCAAGGTAAAACTCTCATACTATATAAAGGGAGTCTAATATTCATTAACCACACAGTAACACGCATATCAAGGCAATATACTTTCATTTTTCTCTGTTATTGAAGGTTCTTACTTTTGTTGATCAAGTGCTTTGTTATTGTGAATCCGGAATCGAAGGCTGTTATCGAGTCCGCTTTCACCCCCACAATTGGTTTGATACTTTATCACGTCTTTTATTTATCTTATTTAACGCAATTTATCATTTGTATTGAATTAATCCGCATATCCTTAAAACTACATATAAATTCAATTGTTATTCATTTTTCAGGGTAAACAGTCGTAAAAAAATCACTTGTATGATTATTACTGGACCGTTATTATTGTTGTTGTGTAAAGAGAACGAATTATAACAAGGGGAAAAAAAATTATGCGAAAACTTGATCATCAACCCCAAACACGATAATAAAAAAGAAAGAGATAGCAGACACAAAAGGTAACAAACAAGATTTTGCAAAAGCTTAAAATGTGTCAAATTAGGAGATCGACAGTTGGGGAGGCTGATGGATAAAAATAATAAATACAGTACATTATTTATTATGATATACAGGGGCGGAGCCATCTTGTCCCAAGGGGTGTCAACCGACACCCCTTCGTCGAAAAATAACACTGAGTAAATAGGTATTTTTAAAAAAAAATTGAATATATACAAGGGGTTGACACCCCTTGACACAAGACAAACTCTTAGTGCAATGGTAAAGGGGTGTCAAAATTTACACAAGGTTGCAAGCTTCATTCCTGATAGCAACAATTTTTTTTATTTTGACACCCCTTTGTATAATTCCTGGCTGGGCCACTGATGATATACATATTAATTGATATATATTTTTAATGAATTTGAAAAAATAATTTAAAATAAGCAATTAATAATATAAATATAATAGGAAAAAGAAATTATCTTCTCTTACGTAACACTATTAGTCTCTTTGATCCCATTTTGTTATCATGTTAGGTTTTTACACATCTTTAAAAAAATATTAATAAGAAGAAGTACTTTGGCTAATCTATCCTTGTTAATTCATTATTCTTTGACCATATTAATCTATTTGATAAATAAGCTAGCTCTATTTACTTTTTATCTCTTCATTAACTGTGTAACTAATATCTAGTGGAGTATTAAACTCACTTAAGAGATGAAAGACTATTGTTGCCTAGATCAAAGTAGTTCTTGCATAGTAAACTTAAATTTGACCAAGAACTTTCAAAAAAAATGTATTGTTAATGCTAAGGATGAAGTTAAAAAACATATTTAAGTCTTTCTCTATTTTTTAAAATTATAAGTATTTTGTGTAATTATTTTTAAAAAACTTGACAATTAAATGGAAGCGGTGGAAGTAATAATAAGTACTCTTTCTAGTGTTTTATCTTTAAGATTGTGGAAAATTGATAATTTATTGTATTAATCATAAAGAATAGTTAACTAAATTATCTTTGTCTCTTCTTTATAAGTAAGACAAAATTGACAAAGAATAATTAATGCGATTTTGGTGTTCTAAAGTGACAAATATCATGGATAAAAGATGTTGGCCAAAGTGACATATAAAAAGAGAATTTTTACCTCCTATAGGAAAAGTTAACACCTTATTTATTTTAAATAAATACCATTTAAAAAAATTATATTCTATAGATATCTTTTAAGATTTATAGCAAAATATTTAATTTTGGTTACCTCCTATCCCTAAGTCACTAAATACGCTATTCAGTTACACTATTTTTTTCTCTCTACTTTGATACATCACATTCTCTTCCCCCACACGATGCTCAATTTCAAAAGGGAACAAATTTATTTCTCTCTCAGTGAGGCAGCGATGGACCATTTTTTATATACACAATTTCTTTCTTTTTCAGTGAGGCAGCAATTGAGTCATTCTGCAGCGAATGCAGCGATGGACCACCAAAAGGACACGAATTTCTTTCTCTTTCAGTGAGGCAGGAATTGAGGAAGTTCGAATCGTTTACAGTTTGTGCTTGGACTTGGGTGGCCAATGGTGGCTGCTGCGACCGACGCGTGACAATTGCGACGATATCTACCAGTTTACTCATCGGCGATTTAAAAGCAGAGAACCGGATTATTGAGAATGGACCAAGTAGAGTTAGTAATTTCTGTAACCGAAATTGAATCCAAAGGAGATGAAGCCTCCGATCGACGAGGGCATGAGAACAGAGAGATTTAGGGTTTTTGCTTGACGGCGGATTCGCCGAAAATTATGGTTTGTTGTTGAACAAAGACGGCGAAGTTTGGAGCTGAGCAACTTGATTTTCTGTTAATATATTTCAATCTTTTTTCGACGTATCACGCTGTATTTTTATGTATTCATTGTCTTTTTTACGTTGTAATTCAATATATCTCGTTGTATTCCATGTATTTTATTGTATTTACTGTCTTCTTTTTCATTGTATTTCAATGTATCCTGCTGTATTCTATGTATTTTATTGTATTCACTGTCTCGCTATATGCCATGAATGTATTCATATGTTTTTCTTAATTAATTTAATTTATGTATTCAGATACATTATATAATTTCTCTGAAGATTGCTATATTTTTAGGGTATTTTTCTATTAAGAATCTTTTTTATAGCTGAAAATATAATTTTGTGTGTTATAATTGAGTTTGTTAAGTTATATTAGAAGTCTATTATGTTAATTGATTCACTTTCCATTTTAAAAACAGTGTAATCCCCTATTTCACGCCGTGAATACAGTCGAATACAACAACTGATTAGCTGGACTTCCCTGATTCACGTCTATTTTTGCTACTGTATTCATGAATACAATAGCTCAAATACATCAAATACATCTTATAATCGCACAAAAGGTATCTATAATCCGTGATATAGCAAATAGTATCTATAGATGGCTAATTACTACCAAAAGATAGTGTTTTATGAAAATTTCTCTATAAAAAGGGCAAGAAAGAGTAATAATAAAAACAAAATATATTTTTTACTAAAAATTTCGAACATATCCTACTTATTTCAAATCCTAAAGAATGTGATGTAGATTTATCGTCTTAGTCTTAACTAAGTAAATTTATTCTAAAATAATCATAAAACACATTCGATTGCACACTAAACATTACTCACTTTATTATTATTATTATTATTATTATTATTATTATTATTATTATTATTATTATTATTATTATAATGTAGGGCGTCGCCGCCGGTTAAATAAAGATAATTGTTGAAGAAGCACCAATTTAAAGGATCAAACGGAAACTAGAGACAGAACTTTTTCAAATTTCACAAGGCAAACATATACAATCAATGTAAAATCTAAGAAAATTTTAGAATGTGTAATACAACTATGTGAAAGAAATCGCCGGCCAAAGGAGGGGGTTAGGGGTGACACAACAAGGAAGTAGGGCGGGGCATATTGGTTGTTAATGATTCTTTATGTTTTTATTTTCGTTTCTTAATTTGTGCACTCACGTTGTGCAGCCTATACCTACTACCAATTTCTCTTCGCACTTATCAGTTTTCAATCGACAATCTTCGTCAGTTTTGGGTATTTTTTTAACATTATTCTTCTGTACAGTACGCTGAGCTTTGACAACAAGACAATATTTTTGCCTTCTAGGTATTTTTCATTTCTGTGTTAGTATTGTCAATGCATAGATCAAGGTTTTGCTCTATGGTTTCTTTTTTCAGGTTAGACATTTGACAAACAACATCCAGTTTATCTTGGACTGTTAGTACTATATGTTTGGATTTGTTAATTTTAAGGTGAAATTGTTACTACTTTGTATTGTTATTAATGTATTTGAAAAATTATTGTTGAAGAATTAGTATTATTCAAGTTGTGGCCACCGGACATAACGCAAAAATGGATAGTATACTATATGTGAATTCTTCTCTTTTTTGCTTAACTCTAGTGAATGTCTTCTTTTTTTTGCTTAACTCTAGTGAATTGTCTTCTCTTTTTTGCTTAACTCTAGATTGAGTTATCTTACTGGGTAAACCGTAACCGAACCGATAATGATCGATAACTGATTAACCGATAACTGATAATCGATATTTTATTGGATCGATTTATCAAATTTGTAAATCGATAACCGATATGCTAAACCGATAATATTCATAACCGAACCCGAACCGACAGATGCCCACTCCTACAAAGAAGAAGAGAAGTGGTCGTCGGCTGGATCTG
>MU699317.1:4405-36950 GCA_026770625.1 Nicotiana glauca | reverse complement strand
GGGAGAGGTAAGGGGGGGGGGGTTAGGAAAGGAGAGGTGGGGAGTTTCTTTGAAGAATAGGGATCAGATAGGTAAAATAGAGTGCCCATGGTTTGTCGTAACCAGGCTGGGCTGGACACCCTTCTCGCATATTAAAATGCGAGTTTTGACCACTCATCACATCCCATTAAAACTTGCCTGAAGGATCATAGTATACAAAAACTCTGACCTCACTCCTTTATCCTAACCACATCACCTACAGATTTGTCTGTTTATCGATGTGGGATACATAACGCTTTTGCCAACTGATTAATTAAACTTATATACAGTACGATAAGAGATATTTTATACTCCAATACAAGTATACTATATATAAAGAAGCATCTTTTCCATATCTGATACGTTTGTAAGAGAAGTTTAAGATCTATTCATTTATAGTGTAGAATCATATCAGCCCTTTTGTTTCTTTGCCCTTTTGCAAAGGAAATGATCTTCTATGAGCAGTTATAGTTTGAATAAAAGAAAATGATCTTGTAAAAATTGCACGGGTTGCCTTATTTGGTCTCCCCCATTTAAACTATACTCATTTTTTTTTAAACTTTTAATTTGTACCCACTTTTTAAATAATTTAAGTCCCCTTTCTCCTCCTCCTTCTCCTCCTTCGTTTTCTTCTTCTTCTTTCTGAAGAATGCACGAGTGTTGGAAAAACTGACAATTGTTTGGGAGACCTAAATCTTCTTCTCACGTTGTTCTGATATTCCTCGATGCCAAGCCCAGGAGGAAAACAAAACCTCGTAACCGGTTCAACATATATTAAAATTTACTCAGACTTGGGAGATCATTATTTTGATTATTGGATGTACTCTTATTAACCCTGAGGGGTAGCTCGGCTGGTAAAGGCTTGAGGACAAAGTCCTTCAGGTCGCTAGTTCGAGCTCCAACAGGGCCACTGGAGGCATTACAAACCGGCCGCGTCTCCAGGGCACTGTGGAGCTAACCGTGCACCCGCCTTGAAACAGCGGGATCCAGTGAGTACAGCTAGTCGGGTTCGCAAAGCGATGCCCGAAAACCACAGATAAAAAAAAATGTACTCTTATTGAGATTTCTCTTAAAGATCCAAGTCAGAACCCCACTGTATAAGAAATTACATAGGACCTTGATATTTATGAAACTTGTATGGATGAAGTTCGGCTCTAGAGCTGAAGTTCGTCAGTTATAAAACAAAAACTTCAGCTCTAGAGCTGAAGTTCGCCAGTTATAAAAACAAAAACTTCAGCTCTAGAGCTGAAATTCGCCAGTTACAAACAAAAACTCAGCTCTAGAGCTGAACTTCAGGCAAGACTACTAAAATGCTGAAGTTTTACGTAATTGCCTTTGTACTTTAGCCCCGTATACTGAAATTATGCAAAAAAGCGGGTACGCTTGCAATTTTTTTTGTAAAGCGGACACAAGTTAAAACGTGACATAAAAAATGGGTATAGATGCAAATCCCCAAATGATCTTAGAAAGATATCATATGTTTATTCTATGATTCATTGTGTTATATATTATTGGTCTTTCCGTGAAAAGACTATTTATCTAAAAGAACATTTGTAATGATCTAAATACCAATGTACCCATTATATTGTTAGAGATATAGTAGATATGTTCTAGATCCAATCTCATATATGATGATTTGAAATTTGATATAAAAATATATGGCATCTGATATTCTTTCATCATAATTATTATTAATTGTTTGAATAACTTGATAAGGTCCTTGATTAAATTTTGAGACTTGACATTATGATGGAGATCATGATAATGAGAGTGAAGTTTCTTGTAGTTTAATCTAAATTTGTTCTTGATCATAGGATTTTTAATTTGGGCATTATTAATCCGGTTAGATCAATATTTATGTGATCGTCTTTATTGGATAAAGATTAGTTGATCTCATTAACTAAATCACATAGATAGATGATGCATATAGCGATATGATCATTGAACTGACTCATTGGATAATTCGTAATGGTTAGAATTACTATAAACTGTCAGTAGGATATTCTCTTGAAAAATGTGATGTAAGAGTTTCCTTTGACCTGAGATCGTCATAGTAATTGACAAGTTATTTATTATGCTTTGATAGTAGACACCTATGGCCCTAGGGTGATAGTTAAAAAGATATTGGGTATGATTAAATACTTGTAGAATTAGTGATTGATCAAGATGGAATCTATCAACTTTTGGTAATGAGTTTAAGCTTCGTGTCGTGAATTATAAACGACCAAATTAAGACCTTGGACAGAGCAATTGAATGAAAGAAAAAAAGAGTTTCTAAGTCATTCAGTGGTCGATTATATTTGACATGAACACATAGTTGATCGCCTATTATGATTTGACAGTTGAACCATATCCTAGGATGACCCGGAGCTATAAGAACAGAAGGAAATACTATAGAAGGAATTACGTACTTGGTGAAGAGAGCCTCGCCTCATAATTGTATAATATGACACTTCTAAGATAAAACTCACTGATGATTCCGAGGGATTCAAAAACACTTTTTTATTCCAGTTCAAAATAACTAATACGCTATGAAACTTATAGTAGACCTGCAATGATTGTGATTTTAGGTAGCATTCAAAGCTAAAAACCAATGAAGAGCTCCTCCTTGGACTAGGCTTGGAAAGATTGATGTACTTAGCAGCAAGGGCATCCAATCCAGCTTGGTAGTTTCCACCGCCTGTCCAGGGTTGAGCCCTGGATTTGACGGCGGACTTAAAAAGCCACCTACAGAGACTTTACGAAGGACAGAAGCTGGAGGTAAACAGGAAAGGGAAAGGATCGCAGATTACATTATGTTGCAGAAAACTCAGCAACGTTCTCATACACAAATCCGTGAAAATGCAAGACAGACAAAAATCCTGGTACTTGTAACATTAACCTATGGACTAACTATCTGAAACCTAAATTATCCACAAGCACTTTGATTATAGCATGTGACTTCTACGAAGTTCTCTCCAGAGAAAGGGCATTCTTCAAGAGTAATCTATAATTCGTCCTTGGCATCAGAATCATCTTTGGAAGCAGCTTCCTTGTCATCAGTTTCAGCTTCAGGTTCCTCAATATCCTCTTCTTCCTCAACTGCTGCATCAGGGCTCACATTTAAACTGGTCTTAACTGAGCTGTAGATGCGGGAGGCAAAATCCTTTGGGTCATTGAGCAGGAAACCACTCTCCAGTAATGCTGTCTGGTACATCAGCTGAGCAGTTTGCTTCACGCTCTCATCCTGTTAACCAAGTACAAGAAATTAGTAACAGTTAGCCATTTCTATAACATCTATCATTTGATCACATGCAGAGAGATTTAAGTGTACCTCAGGGTCCTTTACTACTCTCTCCCGAAGCTCCTTAATAATTGGGTGCCTAGGGTTGATCTCAAGCACCCTTTTACCCCGCATATACGCCTGCTTGCTTGCATCCGACAGAGTTTGTGACTGCATTATTCTTTCCATATTGGCACTCCAACCGTATTTCGATGTCACAACTACACAAGGGGTGTCGGCCAAACGGTTGCTAATCTTGACATCGTCTACATTGTCACTAGCAAGAGCACCCTTCCACCATTTGGTTAGCTCCTTAAATGACTCCTTGAGCTCTTTGGCTTTTGAATCCTTGCCCAGTTTCAGGCCCTCTTTAGATACATTTTGGAACTTATTGTCTTCATAGTCCATAAGGTACTGCATCAGGTATTCATCTACGGGGTCCGTGAAGAAAATTACCTAAACAATGAAACAAGGGAAACTTAGCAAATGAATCTTTAGAGCAGACATGATAAATGCATTTATAAGAGAATTCAAATATCAAAGACAAGGAACATAGTCAAACTCACAATGCAAGAAAAGATGACAAATACTTTCTGTTAAAATAAACTACTATTTTGTTATGCAGCTTTCCCATGCAATCTTAAGAAAGACTCATACCTCATAATTTTTCTTCGTTAGCCTCTCAAGGAATGGTGATTTCTCCAACTGCTCTTTGCTAGCTCCAGTTATATAGAAGATATCCTTCTGTCCAACCTTCATCCTTGAGATGTACTGATCTAGGGAAGTTAGTTTACCATCTGATTTTGAGCTGTAAACGAGAAAATATTAAGACGACAAGGGATCAGTCACCCTGATTTGACTTAACAATCTCATTAAGAATAACACTCTTAAGACACAGAGCATACGTCTCAAATCGGAGGAGCTTAGCCAAGCGATTTCTGTTAGTTGCATCTTCTATGATACCAAGTTTTACTGACTTGCCAAATTCATTCCAAAACTTTGCATATTGACCTTTCTTCTCATTGTCTGCACCGGATTCTTCAACATCTGTAATGTCATGAGAAACTCAGAAGTGAGAAAATGAGAAATTGAATCTCTAAGGCAATGGATAGTTCAGATATAAACTAACCTTTCTTATCCTTGTCGTTAGATTCATCAGGATCCTCATCAGCAATCTTGCGTATCATGTCAAGGGCCTTGCGGATGAGTTTCTTCTTAATTGTCTTCAAGCTGCTGTGCTGCTGAAGCATTTCTCTTGAGACATTGAGGGGTAAGGTGTCAGAATCAACGAGACCCTAGCATAATGTCAAACAAAATGGTGTTAGAAACTCTTGGCCCATACATAATATAAACAGTGAAGTTCTAGAGTAACAAGAACTACCATTAGGAAACTCAGGTACTTGGGCAGCAATTCGTCAAATTCATCAGAGATAAAGACCCGTCTGACATATAACTTCAAGTTGGATTTCTTGGAGTTGTAGTAGCTTTCATATAAATCTTGAGGAGCCTTAGGAGGGACAAATAGTACAGCCTTGAACTCAACATCACCTTCAGCATTAAAGTGACTCCAAGCAAGGGGCTTCTCATCACTGAAGTCCTGGCAAAACAATACAAGAATTTAGCAAATGATAAGAGAGTTCACAAAAGTTTTCTAGTCTTCCCACTGCATTTCAACTGGAAGAAGGTATATGTAAGTAGCAATTTACCTTTGCAAGCGAGTGATAGAATTTCGTATACTCTTCCTCTGTCACCTCCTTTGGATTCCGAAGCCATATAGCTTTCACATCATTCAAAAGCTCCCACTCATAAGTGGTTTCCTTCACTTTCTTAGTTTTAGGCTTTTTCTCATCTTCTGGCTTCTCAGAATCATCTTCATCTCCTTCTTCTTCAGAAGGGCTGGTTTCAGCTGTTCACAACATTGAAAGACTATAAGGTCGCATAAGATTAGAAGACAAGGAGGGGGTAAACTTTAATTCATCTAGTAACCTACCACCCCCCACCCCCAAAAAAGAAAAAACTTCAAACAATTTCTCCGAGCAGGCAACAGGTCTTAAAATATGCATTAAACACATTCACTACAAGTTCCGACTTCATTAACACTTAATAAACTTGGCAAGCCAGGTAGGATGAATCACGCATACATGTCTCCTCTTCATCACTTGACTCGTCTTCATCGACAGGAACCTCTTTCTCAACCTCTTTGCTTGCCCAAAGATTTATAGGGAAGTTGATGAATTCAGAGTATTTCTTCACCAGGTCCTGAATACAAGGTAACCCATGCATTAAGCAATGTAGAGAACCTCAACAGAAGCTTCACAAACATAATATTATTTCAGGAACAGAAAGTATATCCATAGAAACTCTTATTTTCAATTTAATCTGGTAACTTGAACTGGAAAATAATCAAATTCGGAGTAGAGAACATTCAGGATATATGCTGATGACAAGTACCAAAATGTAAGAATCCAAAAACTTAGTCAACAGAACAACAGGTTGGGCTTTTTTTTCTAACTCCAAAAATTTATGGTACCTCCACACAGACACACAAACACAAGATTGGATATGCAAAAACAGAAACAGCCCAAATATCACAGACTTTTACTTTTCGCTAGCAATTCATCCAAGCTGAATCATCTCATTCTCAACCACTGTAATACAAGACTTATGGAATATCAAGTAATTGATACTGTTGTTTCTTCTGCTAAACTGCACCCTTTCAATCAAAAGTTCAAATAATAAAATAATCCTAAGGGAGCAGAAAAACTCATAACAAAAATTTTTTTTTTAAAAAGGGAGCAGAAAAATTCATATAAGAAAACAACCTAGAACTAGCTTCAAAACGATGGGTCACAAAGGTTTGTAGCCCTTTAATTTTCAGTATGTTCCTCAATTTTGGAAAGTATTTACTTCTAGGCTGCATTAGAATATAATCTAGTGGATGATGTGCAGGTTCAGTGAAGGAAGTGCTGCATAGTTGGGTCATAAAAGGGGGAAGAGAAGTCTAAGGGCATGGAGTGTTGCCCCTTAGCAATCATGTGGGTTATTTGGAAAGAGAGAAATAGAACGGCATTTGAAGTAGTGGAACAAGAGTTTATAAAATTGCAAAGTAGTCTTTTGTTTCTAGTTTCTTCTTGGTGTGCCCATGAGGTCTCTAATTGTATATAAGATTGGATCTCGTTTGTTGAGAACCATATTTTGGTGTAGGTTCTCTTTTTTGGTATGCGGCTTGTACACGGGGTTCCCCCAAATGTTAATAAAACTATTTACCTTATACAAAGGTCTAATGGATAATGTGGGACAAAAAGGAATTGATAAATCAGTCCCAAGGCACAAAAGGTTAAGATTGTTTATTTCCATTTATTTCAGCATTATAATATATTATTACCTACTATGCCAAGATCAATATTAGAATGAAAAACAAAAATTACTCTAAATGACCGGGGAAATATTAAAGTGTTGGCATGCACCAATTCATGATTTATGAAAAGAGTCTCCTTGGGAAGTATCTATCAAACACACCTTCAGTTTGTACTCGTCCAAATATTCTCCTGCTTCATCTCTGAGGTGCAATCTAATTTCGGTTCCACGACCAAGAGGTTCATTCCATCCATCCTCAGAAATGGCAAATGCCCCATCAGCCTTCGACTCCCAGACATATCTGAACGCAGAAATTTGTTAAATCATTAATAACATTCCCATTACATGAATAGTCATTAATCAACACATTCACACAAGAACGTACTGTTTGTCATCGTTATGCTTGCTGATGACCTCAACATAGTCAGCTACAAGATAGACCGAGTAAAACCCAACACCAAATTGTCCAATCAGATTAAGGTCTCCACTTGTCTGCATCTTCTCAACAAAGGCTGTTGAGCAATAACAAATTAGTGAATAGTAAAGAGAACTCCAAGAACAACGCAAATTTCATATCCACCAGATAGATTACCTGAAGTTCCAGATTTAGCTATAGTTCCCAAGTTCTTTATTAAATCCTCCTTAGTCATTCCTATACCTCTGTCACGAATGGAAAGAATTTTCTTTTCTTTATCCAGTTTAATCTGCAATAAACAATACAATCATCAGAAAAGAGCAACTTCCTCGTACTTGCAACCAACAGAGTCTATGCAAACAACGGACACAAATCACCAACCTGGATCTCAAGCTTAGTGTTATCACCTTCCCCAAGTACCTCCTTGTCAGTAAGTGACAGGAACCTAATCTTGTCCAGCGCCTGAACGAAATAGCATATTAACTTAGAAGAAATCATTTACAGATCATGTCGAACAGCACCAAAAGGCTTAAAAGTGTGCTTACATCTGATGCATTCGAGATCAGCTCCCTCAAGAAGATGTCCTTGTTACTGTACAGGGAGTTGATAATGATGTCCATAAGCCGAGAGACCTCAGCTTGGAACTCAAATTTCTCTGCATCAGCTCGGAGAGTTTTCCTTGACATAGATTCCGATTCCCTATAATGATATAGCACTCAGAGCAATGAACATACAAAGAAGCTGAAGGCAATGAATCAGAGCGAAACAAACTAAATGAATCAACGATTCCGATTCGCAAACCTTTTAACGACATCAGAATCAGTGGATAAACCATGTGGAACAGCACCAAGCTTTTCCTCAACCTTTGGCGGATCAACAGGGGCGTCAGATTCAGCTTCCGCATTTGCTTGTATCCTCCGACCTAGTGAGTGAAAAAATCATGCTTCAGAATAAAGCAGTAATGTCCGTACTCCACTGAGCAATTCAATCAACTAAGTAATTCCTTAAATAATTATGGAAGCAATGTCTCAACGCAACACCAGACTAAAAATGCCTCATAAACTCCAAGCCTAAGGCAAATTTACTGCCCAATGCTCGATACACAGTATTAGTTTATCATCTAATTAAATTATTTCAAAAATGACATTGCAGTCGTACATACATATAACAAGAAAATTCCATGAGATCTCAAAATTTATAGGAAGCTGAACATAAGCCCTAGTTTACCTTGATCTGGAAGAAGGAAAAGAAGACATAACAGAAACAGGACGGAAGGGATCGTCCACTTCCTCATTTGTATTGGATTTCACTCTCAGACCTCAGCGGCTTTTGAAATTTGGCTTTCTTTAAGTTGCGCCATTTCCAGTGAGCGACTATATATAGTGAGCTCGTCGCCGTATGTGTCACTAGGAGATTCATTTTCCTGATTGATCCCCTTTTTACCAGCGTGGACGATCCAACGGTTAAGATGTGTGATGTTATACGTGGCGTGGTTTTATTGGTTTCTATAACCTCTTGAGACGTGGAGAAAACCTTTGTTCAAGTCGACGCGAACGACGACCTGGTTTCTATCTTCTGCGCTGAGGTCCATGGAATAGATCACTTGGAATTACTTACCGTAGCAGCTACGTCTGAGAACAACGTGTTCTTCTTTCATAGGCAAGTACAAAAGGCGGAAGGTGAGTGGTGACCGTACATTATGCAGCGAACTCAGGTCAATATTCGTGATTATGAACTAACGTTAATAATTTGCGATTTTTTAACTTCGAGCATTCCTTGTGTTAAACCATAGGTTTTGAAAATATTTTTTAAAAAGTGTTAAAGGTCAATGTTGTTATAAATAGAAATGTATTTAATGGGAATATTTATATTTTTGAGAAATTTTACTTGGTAGCTAAATCACTTTTTTTCTGTAAATAGAGATGTCATATTTCATTATAAATCATCTAAAACTAATAAGAATTCTCTCTCTTTCTTTGCAATATTCTTCTCTTATTGTTTTATAACACGTTATCCAATTGAGTTGAAGCTTTGGAATTGAGCATAATGATTGTCAATTATTCCATGAACTTTCTTCATGATTAAATTCTGAATTTAAGGTAAGTATTCTACTTTATTTTTCTCTTTTAAATTCTTGACATTTTATAATTAGATTTTAAATACAAGTGTAGGTATTAAATTTATAAAATAATTTGGACTATATTTTAAATTCAAGGTATATTGGTCCAAATAAATATATGGGCTAATATAATTGAATTAATTATAGAAGTCCAATATATATGGATTAAATAAATAAGTCTTAATTCATTGGGCTAGCCCATTTAATTGGGCTAAAGTAATAAGACCACTTCATTAAGCCCAAGATGTCATCTTCCTAGAGGCCCAGTTTGGTACCACGTGTCAAATGATGTGGCGCGCCAAGTGAAGCGGAAGAGCCAATAAGACCATGTCACATGTCAAAATGACAAGGCATGCCCAGCCACACTAAAAGGCTAATAAAATCGTGCCACGTGTGTAAGTGACATGTTCTGGCCAATCAAGTGCGGCCATGTCACACTTCAATTTGATTGGTCGGAAAGAGTTTGTTCTTATCACAACTCCTCCCTTCCACAACTATAAATAGGGGTCTTCATAACTCAGAAAAGACACCAGAAGTAAGAACAAGAAGCAAGCAGAAAGCTCGTGGATCAAACACCGCAGATTTCTCTACAAGCTACAAGTTCAAGCACTCAAGCTACAAGTTCAAGTTCAAGATCAAGAACGAAGCCAAATCAAATACCAAGGCGTTCAAGATCAAATTACTTGTTCGTGATCAAGCACAAATTCAAGTTCAAGGAGGAGATTCAAGATCAAGCTTTACAAGCCCTTGAATCAAATCAAAATCAAGTTCATCAATATACTTTACATTCTTGAAGAATCAGAGGAATACCATAGAGATTGTAACACTTTCATTTATTGAAATCAAATACTACATTTGTTACGCAATTTTCCAGTCTTGATTATTTATTTTCTCGACGCGAAAATTTGTTGTTACAAATTTCTGGCACGCCCAGTGGGACAATCTCTACCTCTCATCTCTTCATATTACCAAATTTCAAGAACGCAGAAATGGCTCCTAAGAAGATCAACTTCAAACTCACTACTGCTAAGGCTACGGATTCCAAGTTTTCATCTGATGTGGAAGACTTGCTGGATGCTACTGTGGAAAGTGTAGGACCTGTCACTAGGAACAAAGCAAACCTGCTGGGGCAAAAAGCATTTCAAATGCCGTCTGCATCTGTTCCTATCTTTGATCTTCAATCCTCAAAAGGGGCAAGATCCTTTCCAACTGAATTGGAAGAAGGAGCGAACATTGCTGAAATTGTTGAAAAGACATTGGCTCTACTTAGCCCTTCTAGATCTAAGAACACTATCACACAGGGTGATGATAATGTCTTGATCACTGGATCTACTCCAAGCACTCCACGTGAGTTGTTCCACTCAAAGTACGGTATAAGAGAAAATCCATGCTTTGCTCCACCATCCACGACAGTTATCCAAGCAATGGTGACTAATACCTCAACTGTTGAAGAACAACTCGCAAATTTAACAAAGGCAATTGAAGGGTTAACGAAGCATATGCAAGATCAAGATAATCAAATTGTCAAGTTGACAGATAGAGTTGAAAGCATGATGGAGGGAGATTCAAGCCATGCACCTGGAAAGCTACCAATGATGCAGGATAAGGGAGACTCATCTGCAAGGCAGACAACAACTCCTAAAGAATTTCAGATTTCATCCGACGGGGTTATTCCCATTGATCAATTGAAGGACTTCATTATGGGAACCATCAAAGACAAGTACGATGTTGCTGCCAAGTCTTCTCTCGCATATGCAAAGCCATATACTGCGAGAATTGATACTTTGAAGATGCCCACAGGTTATCAACCCCCAAAGTTTCAACAATTTGACGGTAAAGGGAATCCAAAGCAACACATTGCACACTTTGTTGAAACTTGTAATAATGCTGGAACCTATGGAGATTATCTTGTCAAGCAGTTTGTCCGTTCCTTAAAAGGAAATGCTTTTGATTGGTACACTGATCTTGAGGCTGGTTTCATCGATAGCTGGGAGCAACTTGAACATGAATTTCTCAACCGCTTCTATAGCACAAGGCGAACCGTAAGCATGGTTGAACTCACAAACACACGTCAATGGAAGGATGAACCAGTTGTCGATTTCATCAATCGATGGAGGAATGCGAGCCTCAATTGTAAAGACAGACTTAGTGAAGCTTCTGGAATAGAAATGTGTATCCAAGGAATGCATTGGGGACTTCGCTACATCCTGCAGGGTATCAAGCCTAAGTCTTTTGAAGAATTGGCTACACGTGCTCATGATATGGAGCTAAGTATGTATTCGAGTGGAAATCAAGGGCCACCTGTTTATGAACCTCGCAAGGTGAAGGACAAACAAGAAGTAAAGAAAGGAGGCAAGTTTTTGCCGAAGTCTGAGAGCAAGGAATCAATGAATGTTAATGCCTTGCCACTAAAGGTCACTACAAAAGTGAGTAAGAAACAAAGTGTGAAGACAACATCCTTACAGGATAAAGTTGGCCGAAAGTTAACTCTGAAGGAAATGCAAGCGAAAGAATATCCATTCTTGGACTCCGATGTCCCAGCAATTTTTGAAGAGCTCCTTGAGTTGAAACTCATTGAGTTACCCGAAATGAAGCGGCCAGATGAAGCTGGGAAGACTAATGATCCAAATTATTGCAAGTACCATCGGTTGCTTGGCCACCCTATTGAAAAGTGCTTTGTGTTCAAGGAGAAAGTCATGGACTTGGCCGCTGAAGGAAAAATCTTGCTTGAGGATGAGAAAGACAGTTCGAATCAAGTCTCTTTCGCTTTTGGTTCACTTGATCCCATTATCCTTTGCAATTTTGTTGAAGTACATGAATGTGATGACATCCAAACTGCATCATCACCAAATATGATTAAATTTGGTGACTTTGAACCTGTCGATGTGAGCAAACCATTGCTTCCCCCTATGGCGTATAAACCAATAGTGGAGGAAAGATCTCAAGAGAAAAGTGAATCACGTGATGATCAAACTGATGATGAAGGTTGGATTCTTGTGACTCGGCGGAGACGCTGCAAGACAAATTCACAAAGGGAGTCAAATAAGTAGTTGACTAGGGTAAAAATGGTAAAAAGACCCAAGAAGAAAATGATAAAGAAGAACTGGAAGAAAACAAAAATGGCGGAGAATCATTATCAAAGGCTACGCCGTCCAGTGACATTGGAGGAATTCCTGCCAATCTGGTTACACCCGCAAACTTCCTGTGAATATATCAAGGCCTCATGTTGTAAGATAGGTGAAGAAGAAACAAATAAAGAGGATCCATCATTGCTGCCACCTCCCCTGCCTGAAAAACTCACTGGGAATTCTGAAGAAGTGGACGTTTGTGATGCAAAAATCACATTTACTGATGATGATCTTTTGCTTGGTGAAACATACCATAATCGCCCCTTATTTATGGTTGGCTTTGTGCGAGAACAGAGAATAAGTAGAATCTTGATCGATGATGGATCTGGTGTCAATATTCTCCCAATTCGTACTGTCAAAGAGCTTGGCATACCAATTGATGAACTATGTGAAAGTCGTGTGATGATCCAAGGATTCAATCAAGGGGGGCAAAGAGCTATAGGGGCTATCAAATTGGAAATAAATATGGGAGATTTGCATTCGAATGCATGGATGCATGTGATCGATGCAAAAACTTCATATAATATCTTGTTAGGAAGGCCATGGCTACACGAGAACAAAGTGGTTTCATCCTCCTACCATCAGTGCTTGAAATACTGCGAAGGTGGGGTCGAAAAGAAGATAATTGCCGATGATAAGCCCTTTACCGAGGCTGAATCATACTTTGCCGATGCAAAATTCTACTTAAAGAATTACGTCTCAAAGGAAGTTAAGGTTGATGATGTGATATTGACCAAAAGTGTTGCAAAGAAGGTTGATGCAACAACTAGCAAAAAAAATATTACAGTTGAAGAAGATCAGGTGTTTCATGATAGGAACAAGATGAATGAGGCATCTTCAAGTAAGAAAGTGACTCCTATTCTTTGCTATGTCCCAAAGGCAAGGAAGGCCGAAAATCCATCTTCTGAACTACTAGGTAAGGTGTTAGGAGACTTGACCCTTCCTATCAAGCGAATTGACGCAATCAAGTCATCTACAAAGTTGCTCAAAGGGTTTGTCAGATCATCAAGCCACAATTCGCTTCCAAATCTAGCACTTCCTACAAAGCGCACAAATGAGGGCTTTGACCCAAACGCCTACAAGTTGTTGGCAAAAGCTGGATATGATCCCAATGAACCATCCAAGTTGGGAAAGCTCCCGCCTGAAGCTTCAAACCCTACTCAAAAGACGATGATGGAGAAAGGGTACCCACTGAAGCAATCACGTGAAGGATTGGGTTACAAACAACCCCCGCCAATCCGTATCTCCATTAAAAGGGCAAGTTGTAGCTACATTACTGCTAAAGAAGTGTCTACGGCACTTAATAACAAGCCTTCTGTGTTTGACCGACTTACGAAACCAAGGACCTCAGTCTTTGACAGGTTGGGACCACTGAAGAAGGAAAACAAGCGCCATGGAAATAATGGAAGGATTGGAGCACCAATCTCCCTTAAAAAGGAGATTTTGGTCACAGACTACTCAAGTCTGATTCCTTCTAGAATGAGGCGAGAGACGAAACTTGTAGTTTCGTGTGGAAAGGTCCTCAAAGCAAAGGCTCATACCATAGTCTACACTAAGGAACGAGAGGAAGATGAAGAAAGTGTGGGGTCATCATATCATATCACCATTCGTGATGAACAAAATGCTTCACCCTATACGGGAATCGAGGAAAAGTGCCTTGATATTCATGTATGTCATCACATATCTTTCAATGATGGTGATCCTCAAGAAGATGAAGACGCTAAAGATGCACCACCAGAGCTTGAAGAAGGGGTGAAAACAACGGTCGATGCACTAAAAGAAGTCAATCTCGGAGTGGTTGAAGATCCAAAGCCTGTATATATAAGTGCCTCTCTAACTGATGATGAAGAGAGAAAATATATTGAACTACTTAAGGAGTTCAAAGACGTATTTGCCTGGAGCTACAAAGAAATGCCAGGTTTAGACCCCAAGGTGGCTGTTCATCATCTTGCTGTCAAACAAGGCGCTCGTCCTGTAAAGCAAGCACAACGTCGCTTCAGACCTGAACTGGTTCCCTTGATTGAAGCCGAAGTTAACAAGCTTATTGGGGCTGGTTTTGTTCGTGAAGTTAAGTATCCTACATGGATTTCAAGCATCGTCCCTGTGAGAAAGAAGAATGGCCAAATTCGAGTTTGTGTCGACTTTAGGGACCTAAATAACGCTTGTCCTAAGGATGAATTTCCTCTTCCTATCCCTGAACTAATGATTGATGCAACAACTGGATACGAGGCGATGTCTTTTATGGATGGTTCATCTGGATATAACCAAATTCGCATGGAACCGAAGGACGAAGAACTTACTGCCTTTCGCACCCCTAAAGGTATATACTGCTACAAGGTAATGCCTTTCGGTTTGAAGAATGCTGGTGCTACATATCAACGTGCCATGCAAAATATTTTTGATGACATGCTTCATAAAAACGTGGAGTGTTATGTTGATGACTTGGTAGTAAAGTCAAGGAAGAAAGATGATCACTTGCAAGATTTGAGGATGGTATTTGAACGGCTTCGGAGATACCAACTCAGAATGAATCCGTTGAAGTGCGCTTTTGGAGTTACTTCTGGGAAGTTCCTCGGTTTTATTGTTTGACATCGAGGTATCGAAATTGATCAAGCTAAGATAGATGTTATCTTGAAAATGCCTGAGCCTAGAGATATTCATGAATTAAAAAGCATGCAGGGTAAGTTGGCATATCTTAGAAGATTTATTTCGAATCTGGCTGGAAGGTGCCAACCATTTAGTCGCCTCATGAAGAAAGGGGTTCCTTTTGAAAGGGACCAAGCTTGCAGAAATGCTTTTGAAAGCATTAAGTCTTATCTGATAAGCCCCCATACCTGGAAAGCCACTAATATTATATATTTCAGCACAGGAAAGGTCAGTAGGAGCGCTTCTCGCTCAAGGAAACAATAAAGGCAAAGAAAATGCGCTTTATTACTTGAGTAGGATGATGACACCATATGAGCTCAAGTATTCTCCTATTGAGAATTTATGTTTGGCACTTGTCTTCTCTATTCAAAAGCTAAAGCATTACTTCCAAGCTCACGTTGTGCGACTCATCTCAAGAGCAAACCCTATCAAGTTTGTCATGTCTAAACCGGTCCTAAGTGATCGATTAGCGAGGTGGTACCTCCAGTTTCAACAATTTGAAATTGTGTATGTTCCTCAAAGGGCGGTAAAAGGACAAGCATTAGCAGACTTTCTAGCTGACCATCCGATTCCAGATGATTGGGAGTTGTCTGATGAATTGCCTGATGAAGATGCAATGGTCATAGAAATTCAGCCTCCTTGGAAGATGTATTTTGATGGGTTGCACATCGTGAAGGAGCTGGTGCTGGAATAGTGTTTATCAGTTCTCAAGGAGAAGTTTTGCCCTATTCTTTCATTCTAACACAACGGTGCTCCAACAATGTTGTTGAATATCAAGCGCTCATACTGGGGCTTGAAATGGTTGGGGATATCAAACAATTGCAATTACAAGTTTTTGGAGATTCCAAGCTAGTGATCAACCAGATTTTGGGTAGCTATGAGGTCAAGAAGCCAGAGTTGGTGCCATATCACAAATATGCTAAAAGATTGATAAGTTGGCTTGGAAAATTAGCTATTCAACACGTGCCGAGAAAGGAAAATAAGAGAGTCGATGCATTAGCAGCCTTAGCTTCTACATTATCTTTGCCTGATCAGACACAAGTTGTTGTTTGTCAAAGATGGGTAGTTCCTACACCAAATGACTATGAGGAAGAAGAAACCGAAGTTGAGCGTATTGCTTCCGTTCTTGAGGTTGAAATTGAAGACTGGCGACAACCATTAATAGATTATCTTTGTTATGGTATATTGCCAGAAAATCCCCAAAGGAAAATGGAAATCCGAAGGAGAGCACCTCGTTTTCTTTATTACAAAAATACACTCTATAGACGATCATTTGATGGAGTGCTCCTACATTGTTTGGGGAATGATGAATCCCTTCAAGCATTGCAAGAGGCACACTCTGGAGTATGTGGTGCGCATCAATCTGGGCCAAAACTTCATTTTCACATAAAAATAATGGGGTATTATTGGCCGACCATGGTGAAAGATTGTTTGGATTACGCTCGGAGGTGTAACACTTGTCAATTCCATGCTAACTTCATACATCAACCACCTGAAGTATTACACCCAACTGTTGCTTCTTGGCCATTTGATGCTTGGGGTTTGGATGTCGTTGGTCCATTGCCAAAGTCTTCTGGTGGACATCTATACATTTTGGCCGCAACTGACTACTTCTCGAAGTGGGCTGAAGCTGTTTCTCTTAAGGAAGTAAAGAAGGAAAATGTGGCTAACTTCATCCGAGTCAATATTATCTATTGCTTTGTCATTCCTCGATATATATTGACATAAAATGGTAAGCCATTTGATAACAAGTTGATGAATAAAATATGTGATCTTTTTGGCTTCAAGCAACGCAATTCTTCCATGTATTATGCTGCTGCCAATGGACTTGCTGAAGCATTTAATAAGACGCTCTGCAACTTGTTGAAGAAGGTTGTCTCTAAGTCTAAGAGAGATTGGCATGAAAGGATGGAAGAAGCTCTTTGGGCATATAAGACCACATATCGCACACCAACGCAAGCAACCCCTTATTCGCTTGTTTATGGAGTTGAAGCAGCCCTTCCATTTGAGCGTCAAATCCCATCGTTGCGGCTTGCCATTCAAGAAGGACTCACTGATGAAGAAAATGCTTGGTTACGCCTTGAAGAATTGGAAGCTCTTGATGAAAAGAGGCTAGAAGTTATACAAAGCCTTGAATGTTATCAAGCTCGCTTGTCTCGATCTTTTAACAAAAGGGTACGCCTTAGATCTTTCCAAATGGGTGACCAAGTTCTTGTGGTCAAAAGACCTATCATTACCTCTCGTCGATCTGGGGGAAAATTCTCTGCTAAATAGGATGGACCATATATCGTACAAGAGGTATACTCAAGTGGCGCTTATAAGATAGTTGACTCGGAAGGTTTGCGGATTGGCCCCATCAACGGGAAATTCATGAAGAGATACTATACTTGAAGAAAACAAATATGCTCCTCGACGTACGAGCCTAAACTGCAAGTCATGACGCTCTATGATGCACGAGCCTAAACTGCATGTTGCTACACTCCTGGCCCGCAAGAGTATAAACTATGTACGGCCCCCAAAATAAAAATAAAAAAATCCGCTAGGTTGAAAATCTCGAAGGAGGCGGCCTAGGCAAAAGTTAAGACATAAAAAACAAAAAAAACAAAAAAAAGAAGAAGAACAGTCCGCTAGGTTGAAAACTTCGAAAGAGGCGGCCTAGGCAAAAGTTAAGACATAAAATAAAAATAAAAATCACCCAGTCTGAACTACGGTATGACTTGACCCTCTTCACCGGGGTACGTAGGCAGCTTAGAGTTTCATTCAAAGTTCAGTCGCATAAGTTCAAAAGATACATATTGCCCCAATTGTTGTCCGGGTGAAGTATGGAGGAATGCAAAATCAAGCTGAAATGTCATCCTCTTGTGGAACTTTGATCTCATTTGATTTAAAAAGGGCAACCCTCCATGGTAAATTGATATCTTCAAATCTGTCGGTACTCAAAGTTGAAGTCTTCAAGTCCGTCGGTCTCCAAGTTGAAGTCTTCAAATTCGCCGATCTTCAAGTTGAAATATTTAGGCCCTCCAAGTCTCAAAGTTAAAGTCTTCAAGTCCGTTGGTCTTCAAGTTGAAGTCTTCAAATTCGCCGGTCTTAAAGTTAAAATATTTAAGCCCCCAAGTTGAAGTCTTCAAGTTCGTCGGTCTTCAAATTCGCCGATCTTAAAGTTGAATTGTTTAAGCCCTCTGAATCTTCGAGTTGAAGTCTGCAAAGTCCGCTAAATCTTCAAAGTTTTCAAGTGTTCAAGTCGATGTCATCTTCAAGTTAAAGCTTTATAACTTCCCAATCTTAAGGTGGACATATAAGTCCCTTTGCACCTTAAGTTGGCCTCTTCGTGGGGTTTGTCCTTAAAAAGGAACTATAACTTTCCATTCTTAAGGTGGACATATAAGTCCCTTTGCACCTTAAGTTGACCTCTTTATGGGGTTTGTCCTTAAAAGGAACTATAACTTTCCATTCTTAAGGTGGACATATAAGTCCCTTTACACCTTAAGTTGGCCTCTTCATGGGTTTGTCCTTAAAAGGAATTATAACTTTCCAATCTTAAGGTGGACATATGCGTCCCTTTGCACCTTAAGTTGGCCTCACCGATAGTCGGTCCACATTGAGAGTAATTTCTCCAAGAATAGGGCCATTTTGAGAGTAATCTCTCCAAGAATCGGACCATTTTGAGAGTAATCTCTCCAAGAATCGGGCCATTTTGAGAGTAATCTCTCCAAGAATCGAGCCATTTTGAGAGTAATCTCTCCGATAGTCTGGCAAGGATGAGTACTCATCCCAAGATTGTCTTCTTCATTCATGGATCATCTTGTTGAACAAGAATATATCTTTCTTGCATGACCTACAAAAAAGAAAAAAGAAAAAAAGACAACAAAATAAGAAAAGAAAAAGGAATTACCTTCCCGTTAATGCTTCCGACTAGTCAAAAGTGGACACAAGGTAGCTTGCAAGCGGAGGATATTGATATTCATGATTGGAGAGCACGCGTCTATATATACAAGTGCCGAGGATGGTTTGCAAAGGCATAATAACGATGTGGGAATTAGTAATATGATATGTCTCCTAGAAGGATTTGGTTACTGACGGCAGGTTAATCTTTGGTCAGTATCAATTCGGCCACTTTGGGTTGGAGTAGGATTTGGAAATTTGCAAAACACTTCGTGTACAATGAGTAGTATGTGGACGACAATTTCATATACAAATAGAATTTTTCCCATCAAGATAGCCACGAAAAGAATTTCTATGCTGAATAAAAAATAGAAAGTCTCTTTATTGCAAAGAGCAAAAAGAGTTTCATTAATATCCAACGTAACTATGGTTGGTCATTACATATATTCATACAATCCAACTAACATGTTAATACTTTTCTTAATTCAAGGAAAGTGAGGATTCTATTTTGGGGTAGCTTTCAAGTAATATATATATATATTTCAAGTCTAATCCTTGAGTCTCGATCAGTCTATGTTATGATAAGCCTTGAAGTAGGGGGCATTTATAGGTATATAAATTTTATTAAAATAAAATTTATAAAATTATTTGGACTATATTTTAAATTCAAGATATATTGGTCCAAATAAATATATGGGTTAATATAATTGAATTAGTTATATAAGTCCAATATGTATGGATTAAATAAATAAGTCTTAATCCATTGGGCTAGCCCATTTAATTGGGCTAAAGTGATAAGCCCGCTTCATTAAGCCCAAGATGTCATCTTCCTAGAGGCCCAGTTTGGTGCCACGTGTCAAATGACGTGGCGCGCCAAGTCAAGCGGAAGAGCCAATAGGACCATGCCACATGTCAAAATGACAAGGCATGCCCAGCCAAACTAAAAGGCCAATAAAATCGTGCCACGTGTGCAAGTGACATGTTCTGGCCAATCAAATGCGGCCATGTCACACTTCAATTTGATTGGTCGGAAAGAGTTTATTCTTATCAAAACTCCTCCCTTCCACAATTATAAATAGGGGTCTTCATAACTCAAAAAAGACACCAGAAGTAAGAACAAGAAGCAAGCAGAAAGCTCGTGGATCAAACACTGCAGATTTCTCTACAAGCTACAAGTTCAAGCACTCAAGCTACAAGTTCAAGTTCAAGATCAAGAATAAAGCCAAATCAAATACCAAGGCGTTCAAGATCAAATTACTTGCTCGTGATCAAGCACAAATTCAAGTTCAAGGAGGAGATTCAAGATCAAGCTTTACAAGCCCGTGAATCAAATCAAAATCAAGTTCATCAAGATACTTTACATTCTTGAAGAATCAGAGGAATACCATAGAGATTGTAGCACTTTCATTTATTAAAATCAAATACTACATTTGTCACGCAATTTTCCAGTCTTGATTATTTAATTTTCTCGACGCGAAAATTTGTTGTTACAACAAGTAAAGACAATACATTTTGATTATAATTCTAATGAAGTTTGTAAGAAATTATAACCATGCGAATTGGTAAAATTTCTATGCCTTGCCATGGTGAAATTCATGTATGATTGTGGATACAAGAAGTGGAAACTTCTCCCATTGAGAGCCCGTTTGGATTGGCTTTAAAAAAGTAGCTTTTAAGCATAAGTGCTTAAAAGCACTTTTTAAGTGCTGGGGCTGGTTTTATAAATAAGCAGTTATGCGTTTGGATAATTGTGCTGGAGCTGAAAAAAAGTTGTTGAAATGTTTGGTAAACAAGTGCTGGTAAGCACTTTTTCTATTAAAATGACTGAAATATCCTTAAAGCTGTTAACACTATAAAGAAGCTTATTACTATAATATTTTATTTCAAACTTATTAATATAAATACGAAATAATTAATATTTGAACTGATCACGAAATAATTAATATTTGAACTTACAACTAATTATTAGCTTTTCCTTATATATTTAAACAACAAAATTAACAATAGTACTATTTTTATATAATATATGTATATTTTGCAATATATTTTGTACTCAATATTTTGTGAATTATAAAACTAAATACACACTAAAACATCAAAATACAAAATCTTAAATATAAAAAAAATTATTTTGGTTTGATATTTAAATCTTTAAGCGCAATGTTTAACATGTTTTATAAAAATAAAGTTTAGTTATATTTGACAAAATTATATTTAGAATTATTAAATGGACTGCCAAATGTGAACAACTAAATCCAAACTTCAGCCTTTTTTGAAACTCCGTACAAGTGACTAAATTTTAAACACTTTAAATATATGCTATGCTTTTTTGGAATAATAAATATTATTAGGGACAAGAGGGTAAAATACTTGGTCAAAGATAGTTGACTTTTAAGCTGGAAAAAAAAAAGTTGGGATCAGCCAACTTGTGGCTTTTGGCTTTTTTTAAGCTAGTTTTAACTTTTTTTAAGCTGTTTTCTTTTTTGCCAAACACTCCCAACATCTAAAATTGGCTTAAAAGCTGGTTTGACCAGCTTTTAAGCCAATCCAAACAGGCTCTGAATTTGCTTCATTCCCATCCCCTTAAGAGAATATGATAGCAGTATGTGATAAGTTTGAAAGAAGACAAAAATTATTATCATGAATGTATCAATGGATGTGGATATGACAACAGACGAAATTATAATCGTTTTTATTGTGGTAATGAGAATAATAAAGATTCTCAAAATAATTACTCACTATGTGAAATTAATGTTTATCATCGATTTGACATTAGATTTCGTAAAGTACATATAAATTATTATAGTTCATTCATGATGTGAATGCGACACCATGTAATTTATGAATACATATTCATTCTTGAAAGAATATGAATGTGCTGGTGGTCGTAAATATACCACACTCATCTCTAGAAGGAGGTTTGAGTGAATTAAGAAAATAATTTCATTATTATGGCATGAATGATCACTGATCAGGTAACTATTGTGATTATGCTAAAATATTATGACAATGTGATTATTACAGGGCAAAAGTAATAGAAACTACATATCTTGCCTATAATGATTTTGACAATAACCATAATGGTATAGCTTTCTCCTTGAAAGAGATATTTATCATATGGATGTTGATGAATATATGGTAGTACAAAATTAATTGAGAGATCTGAAAGAGCCAATTATCACTATTTTGGAGAAATAAAATTAATTATCAACAAGGTGTTGTATTGTAGCAAGTCTCAAAGAAACTTATTTTGTTTCTAAAGTATTCGCAAAAGCGATTGGTTATATTGAGACTATAAATAAAGGAAAGATTTAATTTCTTCTATTATTACAATTTGTAGATGGATAATATGTATGTTAAAAGCTATCTGCTTTATTCTTCAGTTTGTACTACATAAATAAAAGAATGCCACAATAAAGTGAAAGTTTATTGATATAAAAACCCATATCATAATAAACTTGGAGTTTATTGATAATTGCATATTTCACGTGCAAACTTGAATTTTACCAATATTGATAATTTATCCAGTTGGCATAATTAATTTAGCCATATTAATTCAAGTATGATGTGCAAAAATAAAAGAGAATTCACATGGGTAAATATTAAAGAACTAGAAAGTTTATTACGAATTCTCTTATATTGTTTGTTCTCATCATTTAAAAGACCAACTAAAATTGAGATTGAATCCCATGAATGGTGGAAATATCAAAGGTGAATCTAGGCCCATTCATCTGTCATGTATGCCACATTAGATGCATCTATGAGATGGTTACATGTGCGATTATTATTAACCCGCAACCCGCTATTTGCGAGATAACTTGCTTAATAATTTAATTTAGAGCATAATTTCCAGATTTTCTATTCAAGACAGTTCATCTTGATAAGTTGGTTTACAATACAGTTGATTTAGTAAAATAATTTATTGAGTGCATCCAACTAATAGCTAAACTATTTCTTACGAGAACAGAGTTTTCTATATCTATTTGATATAGGCTATATATGAAAGTGCATTACATTCTCCCCTTACAAGTGGTTCATGGTAGGAACCAAATAATTTCATCTTATTATTATTATTGATGTGCGGTGAATATATCGATTAATACCATAACGCACAAATGTTAGTTTCCAAAGTTGAGAAAGCAAGTTAGTTTTTCTAACATGAGGGGGAGACATGATAAATAATTGAGAAAAAACTATGAAATAAATTATTATTTGTACATCTAGATCCTCGAATAAGATAATGTGAACTTGAAGTTCATAAAAAGATAATTCATCTTTAATATTTGTAAAGTATGCCAGATGCATTTGCTGACCCAAAGAAAGTAATTATATTCTCACTGCAAATGCTCATATTAGAATAAGTCCTAAAAGAAAAAAGTCTATTGTGCGTTTAAAGCGTATAGACAAATCGGTTTCAAATAAAATTCTTGATAAGGAAGATGAGCAAATGATCAAAATGATCATAATAAGGAGGTAAGTGATCTAGAAGATCACATGACATAATACTTCATAAAATCTCAGGAGAGGTTCATGAGGTACGTGGAAATATGAATAAAGAGATCTCAATGTTATGTCTTCATGAAAAAAAGGAGGTTGGAACCGATATGAATGTTTTTCAATGTGACGACCCAGCCCGTTGTTGCGGCCAAACGCACACGCAAGCGCACGCGGTCGTCAAGTAATAAAGTGACTAAAAGTCGGATGTCGATCCCACGAGGACTTGTGATTAACTATTAACTAAATTTGGCTATCCTAATTATCTATACAAGAATTAAATCTAGAAATATTTGGTTCTAAACTAATTAAATAAATAAAAACAAATAATGAACTTTGAACAAAGCAAGAACAGATTTTTATGATATCAATGTGATAAAAACGATCTAGGGTTATGAGCTATCTAACAATCCTATTGTATTCTTCAATTGAATTACTAACTTATTTATCTAGTTTATTGGTTGACAGGGTTAATATTGCTAATAAGAATCTGTCGAGTTCTTACTCGCCTATTCAAGCTAACCTAACGCCTATATGTATATGGAGTTAGAATCAACAAGAACGCATTTATAATTCATGTAAATCAACCAAGCAAGGCAATTAGGTATATGTCTATCCTAACCGCGAATCCATTCCCCGAGGCCCAGGTTCAAGAACTTGCTCCATTCAATCCTATATGCAATCTAGAATTCCCACTTTCGAGTTCAACTCTAGATTCGTAGATAGTATTCAATTGGTGATCAAGCAATCAAATAATTAAGTGCATGATTAAATAAATAAACCACCATGATAATCTAAGAAATTAAAATCAATATCCGAATAACAATAGTCATGAAAGAACCACAACCCTAGAACGTGAAGTTTAGATCCACATATACATGGTAGCAAAACAACAAATCATACAAAGAAGCACAAAAAGACTAAGTTTGGGGAAGAAAAGATGAAACCCGGCTTCCACGGCGACTCTGTGCTCTTCCTTGGTTAAAAATTGCTCTCCAAAACGTTCTCCTATGTATATATACCAAGTAGGGTTGAGACCAAACAATTATACCTTCTCCAATATAAAAAAGGACACTTTTCCCGGGCTTAACTAGCACTGCCGCGCACCTGAGCGCGCATCTGGGCGCGCTAGTTGGACAACTTTCTGTCCCAGGCGCGCTAAAACTAGCGTAGCCGCGATATTATGAATTTTTCACCCTGTTCCGTTCCGAATTTGGAAAATATAAAACATAAAAGTTGTAGCCCTTTTAGTTAGCTTTCCAACCATATATTGTGGAGCCAAAATGGAGTTCTTAGAGAAACGTTATGTCTATTTTACTAGATAGTGCGCAATCTGCCTACTGGAGTCTTCGTTCGCTCTAACCATCATCCGTTGACCCCCAAACGCGATCCCGACTTAATTCCTTTAACTTTTACTCAAATTTTAAAGCTCCAAATCACTTGAATTCATTCCATAACATGTACATATCTCAGAATCATTCCTACAAGGCATAAAACACACAGTTAGCGTAAAATACTAGCGATTAAAGCGCAAACTCAACTAAAGTGCTGTAAATTAGAGTGTAATAATCGACTAAAATATGCAATTATAGCCTATCATCAGCCTTCGTCACGTGATTTACCGCCATATTTCCCCCATTTTCTGCTTTCTTATGTTTCATTATAAGAGTCTTGGGTGAACGAGTTGAATTGGATTGGTTTTAGATGGAAATGAGACACTTAGTCTCTTTAAGGAAGGTTTGTATTCAAAAAGTCAATCGGATGTTGATTTATGAGTTAGAGGGCTCAGATGTGATTTCTGGTATTTCGGTTAGCTTTGGGGGATAATTTTTGACTTAGGAGTGTGATCAGAATTGATTTTGGAGGTCCGGTGTAGAATTAGGCTTGAATTGGCGAAGTTAGCATTTTGGCGAATTTCGGTTGATAGGTGAGATTTTGATCCGAGCGTCGAAATATAATTTAGAGAGTTGTTGTAGCTTCGTCAGGTGATTTTGGATATGTGTGCAAAATTTCAAGTCATTCGGAGGTGTTTTGGTCGGGTTTTTGATCAAATGCGTAATTCGAAAGTTTTAGAAGAACTTCGGCTTGAATCCGATGTAAGTTGATAGTTTTGGTGTTGTTTGTGGTGTTTTGATGATTGGATCAAGTTTGAATGATGTTTTAGGATGGGTTGACACTTTTGGTTGAGGTCCCAGGGGGCCTCGGGGTGATTTCGGATGGCCATCGGGATGAATTTTGGACTTATGAAATTGTTGGTGTATCTGGTTTTTGGTATTTCTGCATCAGCGAAAAAGGAACCGCAGATGCGGTTGCGTAGGTGCGGAAGGGAGATTCGCAGGAGCGGTTTTTGAGTAGGCTTAACAGAACTGCAGATACGGAGTGGGGACCGCATCTGCAAAAAAGGAACCGCAGATGCGGTTGCGTAGGTGCGGAAGGGAGATTCGCAGGAGCGGTTTTTGAGTAGGCTTAGCAGAACTGCAGATACGGAGCGGGGACCGCATCTGCGGAGTCGCAGGTGCGACTTTTGGACCGCAGAGGCGGAACATGGAGGCCTTGGTGATTGCCGCAGGAGCGGACTATTGACCGCAGAAGCGAGGTTGGACCGCAAAAGCGGTCCTGGTCATTGTGAAGATTCGCAGAAGCGGAGGTACAATCGCAGAAGCGGTGACCGCATATGCGGTAGGGCAACCGCAGATGCGAAAATGCCTGTTCAGATAAGGGTTTTAAAAGCTCATTTTATTCCCCGAGCTAAGAGTTATTTCCACCATTTTTGATCGACCTTGAGAGCTTTTGGACGAAATTTAAAGAGGGATTCAAAGGAGATTGACTGGAGGTAAGTTTATGAGTTAAAAACACTATTATATTGTGGAATTATCCTTGAAATTCTTGAGAATTTAGCTAAATTGGAAAAAACTAGGGCTTGGGATTTTATGATTTTAAATTGGAATTTGAAGGGCCATTTATGATCCAATTTGAGAGTTCTTGGTATGTATAGATTCGTGGCGAGATAAGGAATCCGATGATGTTAGTTTTTTGATTTTTTGAGAAGTGGGCCCGGGGCTCGGGTTTTGCAAATTTCATGAATTTCAATATTTTTCGAGTCTTTTCGATTGGGTTATGTTCCCTTAGCCCCTTGTAACGTATTAATTGTGGTTTTGGATAGATTTGACGCGCATGGAGGCCGAATTGAGGGGCAAAGGTGTCGCGAGCAAGAGATTTCGCAGGTTCGAGATGAGTAATGATTGTAAATGATATCCTGAGGGTTTGAAACCCCGGATTTGCACACCGTAGTGCTATATTGAGGTGACTTGCACACCAGATAGCGAGTGTGGGGTAGAGCACCGTTGAGGATTATGACTTGGTCCATCCCGATTGATGATTTTACTATGTATTTGACTGAAACTTATTTGATATTTCATGATTTGGGCTGATTGCCATAGTTGGTCTTCGTGCCAATTATTTGAACCCTTTGGAGATTTTATCACTGTTTCCTCACTATTTGACATACTACTTGAACTCAGTCCTGTTGATTATACTATTTTACAAACTCAGCCGTTTTAATTGAACTTTGAGACTTAAATGATATTTCCACTGTTATTTGGGCTGAACACTACTATTTAATTGATGCCCGAGGGGCTTATGATGTTTTTCTGGATTGAGTGAGGTCGAGGGCCATATGTTGAGTGATATGAGGAGGCTTTCAGGCCTCGAGTGTATTGTGATGAGGCTTTCAGGCCTCGAGTGTTAATTGAGGAGGCTTTCAGGCCTCGAGTGTTAAATGATGAGGCTTTCAAGCCTCGAGTGTTATGTGAGGAGGCTTTCAAGCCTCGAGTGTGATGTGAGAAGGCTTTCAGGCTTGTTTTATTTGCCATGAGGTGGCTTGATATTGCGCTTGGGCCGTAAGGGGCCCCTCCGGAGTCTGCACACCCACAGTGAGCGCGGGTACCCATGTGGATCGGGCTGCATACCGCAGTGAGATATGGATCGAGCTTCACGCCGCAGCAATATGTGGATTGGGCTGCACGCCGCAGCGGTTATTATATGATACTATTCTGAGAGAGAGAGCCCGAGGGGCTGAAAGTGTTTTTGAGAGTGAGCCCGATGGGCTGATACTGTTTTGAGATATTGCCCGAGGGGCAAACTTTTATGTGCGCATCTTGCATATTTATTTGCCTTTTTACCTGTTATATTGTGGTATTTGTGCCCGAGGGGCAGATTTTTCTGTGTTTATCAGCACTAACTGTTTTGAAATCATTTCGTAACTGTTGAAAGGATCATTTTTAAAAGAGATATAAACTGAGCCAAGATATTTCTAAAAATTTCACAATTTTCACTGTTTTCTCAAAGAATTGTACCCGACTTCTATACAGCATGTTAGTTGCTTTACGTGATTTCTTACTGCTTAACTGTTATTTACCTTTATTACTCACTTTACTCCCTGCACTTCGCGTGCATTTGCAGGTATTTATTCACCCGGTAGCGGGTATTGGCTTCATGGAGGCAGAGTTGTAGAGGTTTAGCGAGGTGACTGCCAGTGTTCGCAGCGCCACTGTCTTTCTATGTTATTCATTATTCCTGTTCAGTGTATTTCTAGACTTGTAAAGTGGAATTACATTCTTATAGATGCTCGTGACTTGTGACACCCCGATTAGGGCTGTGTTGTGTTGAAATTTCCTTAATTAATATTATTAAGTCATATTTTTGCTGCTCATTTATGCTTAACTATTTTTGAAAGAGACGAGTTGGGGTTAGTTGGCTGGCCTTGTCTTCACGAGAGGCGCCATCATGACCACTGCGGGGTTTGGGTCGTGACAAGTTGGTATCAGAGCCTAGGTTACTAGGTCTCACGAGTTATGAGCAGGTTTAGTAAAGTCTCGCGGATCGGTATGGAGACGTCTGTATTTATCCTTGAGAGGTTGCAGAACCTTTAGGAAAACTTCACATTCTTGAATTCTTATCGTGCGTCCTTGATTCAGCTTGAAAAGGAACTCTTGAAATTCTTTCCACGTATTTGTATACGCGCATGAGCGCTCGGTATCAGATGTGCCTTGATGGATTATGATTCCCCAATCAAGGGGCGAGCTGTGATCTCTATGAGTTTGATGTTGGGCTAGTTTGGAGGACTCGAGCCGGATCTTTGCCTATGGCTTGAGCACTAAGGTACTGATTGTGTGAGTAAGTGTTTCGAACTTATATGTTCGGTATTGTCCCTATTAGTGGGAATGATGGCTGGATAACTACGTGATGAGCGTGTTAACACTGCGAGATGTATCTATATGACTTGGAAGTAACGAGGAAGGTCTGTTGGATGATAAATGAACTATTAAGTGTATGATTCCATTGTGATTCGATGTGTAGTAGAGTTATGGACGCGTGAAGAGTCGTTTCGTGTCTCCTAGATAGGAGTGAAGTAAATTTCATGTTGCGATATGAGTTTAGACTCAAGAAGACTAAGTAACTATATAATGTGTATGAAGGTGGGAGGTATACGAAAATGTTATATTGAGGCGAAGCAGGCGGGTTGTCCCCGGCGGAGTGTTCCAAAGTGGTGTGATCCTTATGGGTGTGTTAGAAGATATCATGTGTAATGGAAGGGTACGTGTTGAAATTTGAAATTTAGGATTTGCTTAAGAGAGAGGGCTTAACTGTTGCGGGGATGAATGCGAGATTTGTAGAAGATTTACAGAACTAGATGATCAGTGTTTTCACAACCTCTAAATGATTTGAGTTTAATCTCACTATGGTATTGTGGCATCGGTAGAGTAAACGTGTTATGAGTTATTGAGCGTGTCTTGATCTATGGCTTCGAGACAAGTGGGGGAGTCTACTGTGAGTATGTTGATTGCACGGTTAGGTGCTATGCTGGTTCCAATTTGAGGCGTGCGGGTGAATCAGTTATGGCTTGTGGGAATTGAGACCGAGGATGTTGACGCAGGTTATGTTATGCTTCATAGGGTAAGAAAATCACAGGATGCCTTAAGTTGTTGTTTAGAGAATGCTCAGTGCAGAGAGCAGTAAGTTGCTTGGGTATATTAGGATGAGGATTTCATTTTGCGGTATCGGAGCACCAATGAGGCACGGGTGGTTCGGTTCATTAGGTTAGGCATAAATGATTTTCGAGAATGGTTTTAATGTGTCCAAGATTCTACAGGAAATAATCGGGTATTTTGAAGTTGCATGCGTGGTTAGAAACTATGTTTTCACTGGGGGAGGTTCAGACTTATAGTATTTTTATGTTAATTATGGGATCCTATGTGTCGGTATCTGGAAGGTAAAGGTAACAAATTCAGATTCACAGGAAGTCTTCAGAGTAAAGTATTCTGGAATGTGGTGTTTCTGGGGATATTGAGAGAGTATTTAGCAGCTTATGGGTTTTAGACAGTGTGGTCTTGTACTTGGGTCTCGGGTAGTAAGCCTGGGTTGGGAGATTGTGGTACTACAACAAGAGGGGATATCAAGTTGAAAATGAATCAGAAGTAAATCTAGATAGACGAAGTAGCTTGATAGTAGACCGAATCGGTATGGAAAGGATATGATTAACTCTTTGTGTGTGTTCGAGGTAATGGATTCGTACAGGTATTCTACAGCAAAGCTCTTGAGTTCTGACAGCTTGCTTAGCTTGGTCTAGTTAGAAGGATTCAGTCCTGGCAGTTTAGTTTGCGCAAATGGAATTGGGAGAGAGTTCTTGTTGGGTTTTAACGTGGCTTGGAGATGTACATTTTCTATGGGCATACGGAGCATGGGATGTGTAATGATTTTTCTTCAAAATGGGATCAATGGAAGTTCTTGGCTACATGGGTTACAGTTCAGTTCTGAAAAGAAGTTCATAAAACTCTTAGGCGACGGGTAGCCTCAGGTAATCAAGGGAATGGTACTGCTAATTGGAAGTGATTTGACGGGAGTATATGTTTCAGAAAAAGGGTGATGTGATTAAACTGATAATATTTTGATAGTATTGCAGCACTTTCTTATTGGATCGACCGTTGATATTCGAGTTTGCTTGATGGAATAGATGAATTTTAGAATATCTTTCGTGGAATGAATGGATACCTGAGGTGTGATATGTATTCGGACAGCAAAATTTAGGATCAAGTAGAGTGACCTATGTGTTACACGGAATTAGAGATCGTCTAGATCGTGTGCATCAGCATAGTTTAGTGACTGCCGAGATTTGGAGGGCCGAGTGGTTCTTTCTTTGCTGGGTATGTTGGATTTTAGATATGATATTGGGGTGTTTCCGCATTGTGTTATTCTGGGCTATTGCGGTGAGATGGCATTGTTGGCTATGTCGGGAATACCACGGATTGAGTGGCGATGTTTGACGGATTATGTCCTATTGGGATTTTTATATTTTGAAGACCCAGCGGGCGGCTAGGAAGGATTTGTCTTCCTTATTTGGGCTCTGATGAGTGTTCTATCTTGAGTCAGCTTGGTTGGCTCCGAATGGCATTGTTGAGGGAGGACCGTTGTTGAGCTTATCAGTGATCGGGGGAGATTTATGAGTTACTTTTTCTGTGTTGTGAGAGGTTATGATTTGTTGGTTATAGGTACATATAGTGCGGTTCAATTGAGCTCTCTTAGTGGAATTCGAGCAGGAAGAGTAATTGGGAGTTGCCCGGTGATTGACGTACCGGTTATGTTCTACCAGGTTTGCGTGGCATATGCTAATTTGTTTCACCGCAGGTGTAATGATTTGCTTAGGTTTCAGACATCAAATTGTGTGTGGCTGTCGATTTTGAGCATAGTGACTTGAGGTGCTTCATGTGTAATAGTGTTTGGATGGGATCGCGTATTGTAGCGAAGCTACGTGGAGATATGACCTTTTGGAGTAGATTCATGTGTTCTATTTCTAGGATGTAAGACGGGGTCTCAGCCTTGTGTTGTGATGGTACTGATAATCTTGAGGTACAACTCTTTCGTTTGAGTCATTTTTCATGATTTGAGTATGTTCAGACCGTTTCTTATTGGTGCGCGTATTATGCAAGTTGTGGATTAGGCATGTATTGAGACGTCATATCACCAGAGTGGTGTGTTGGATTCGAGGTGATCGTTGGGGTCACTAATGAATACGAACGGATTTGATTTCAGTTTGTTGGAAGGATAATATCGAGGTTTGGCTCAGAATCTGTTGTGGTATTAGTCGAAAGGGAAGTGGCTTCATGAATGGTTGATCTGAGAAATGGTTACGGTTTATTGCATGTTTCATTTATGTTGGCAATTTATGAAAGTGTTGGAATAAGATCATAGTTGATAAGAGGTTTTCTACCGGTATTCGGGTGTTATGGGCAACTGCTGTGAATAGAAGTTATCGTTTCAAGTGTTTTGGTTATGTAGTATATCATATGATTGCACCTGAGGTTGCAGGTATGGGGTATTACAGCTGGTTCGGGTTTATTCTGGGTATAGATGTGAGGTTCTGATCTTGGGTATGATTCTGATAAGTGCAATGTGGTTCTATGGTTTATGGGCTGGGCTGAATTATGTGATTTTGGTTAAAATATGTCATCGGACCTATATGATATAGGGTAATGTGGGATCACCCCCGGGTATATGCATGATAAGGTTATTCAGCGATTGGTTGGCTTTTAGAACAACTCTAGGTACGTTCGAGGACAAATGTGTGTTTAAGTGGGGGAGGATGTGACGATCCGGCCCGTTGTCACGTGAGTTACCGCCCCGTTTCCCCCATTTTCTGCTTCCTTATGTTTCATTATAAGAGTTTTGGGTGAACAAGTTGAATTGGATTGGTTTTAGATGGAAATGAGACACTTAATCTCTTTAAGGAAGGTTTGTATTGGAAAAGTCAATCGGATATTGACTTGTGAGTTAGAGGGCTCGGATGTGATTTTCGATGTTTCGTTTAGCTTCGGGGGATGATTTTTGACTTAGGAGAGTGATCGGAATTGATTTTGGAGGTCTTGTGTAGAATTAAGCTTGAATTGGCGAAGTTAGTATTTTGGTGAATTCCAGTTCATAGGTGAGATTTTGATCCGAGAGTTAGAATGGAATTCCAAGAGTTGTTGTAGCTTCGTCAAGTGATTTTGGATGTGTGTGTAAAATTTCAGGTCATTCGGAGGTGTTTTGGTCGGGTTTTTGATCAAATGCGTAATTCGGAAGTTCTAGAAGAACTTAGGCTTGAATCCAATGTAAGTTGATAGTTTTGGTGTTGTTTGTAGTGTTTTGATGATTGGAGCAAATTTGAATGATATTTTAGGATGGGTTGG